>APFE030589690.1:93278-111968 GCA_000404065.3 Pinus taeda | reverse complement strand
GGGCGGCACCCTACCCCTCGTCACCCCGACGGCCCACCTGCCCCCCCAAGGTGAATTGCCTAGCCACCTTGGGTGGGCGGGTTAGCCGCTTGGGTGGCGTGGGGTGGGCGACAGTGCCCCACCTCGCGCCACCTTGGCGGCCCGTTCTCCCGCCTGCCTGAGGTGGCCGAGCGATTCTGAGAATTTCTCGGCCACTCCGCGCAGGTGGGTGGGCTATCGAGGTGGTGCAGGGTGAGGGGTGACACCCCACCCCATGGCACTCTGATGGCTCGCCCACTCGCCCATGGTGGCCGAGCGATTCTAGGAGGGTCGGGCCGCCGGTGGGCGGGGTGAGGGCGGCACCCACCCTCTGTGCCACCCCGCGCCAGCCTGCCTATCGGGGTGCCAGAGGATCGCCGGGGATTGCGGGTGAAGGAGGCAAACCCCACCCCCAACCCACCCCGTGCCCGCCTGCCAGCCCAGTGGACGACGAGCGCCACCCGAATCGCCCGGCCACCTCGGCGATTCTTGCACTGGAATGGAAGGTGGGCGGAACACTAACCCCGGGCCAACCCCGGCGGCCCGCCCCTCGCCCGCCAATGAGAATCCGGCCACTTGGGTGGCCAGGCGGGTCGTCGGGGTGGCACGAGGTGGGTGCAAGAATCACCTGGCCATCCTGGGCGGGCGTGCGGGCCATCGAGGTGGCACGGGGTGGGGGTGCCTAGCTTTACTGGGCCCACCATACTCACGATGGAATTATTGGTTAATTTAGCTGACAAAAAGTATTAATTAAAAAAAATCTACTTCATTAAACTAATTTAATATGAAAATTTTCAAAGACAAAAATTTAATTGACCTTTCAATTGCGAGAGTTTTTTGTTGAATATGTTGTTGATAGCAATGTAGCTGCTCCACAAATTCGCTCCAAGTCTTTCAATGAATCTTAGAAAACCTTGATGTGATGTGAGTAATAGTGATAATGGAATTTAGTATATAGGTGAAATTACGGAGATGTTTTACCATACGGTGAATGCGGGATTAATTAATTTTAAAAATTTTTAACATGTTAATTTTTTTATGGCGATGAATTAAAATATGATAAAGCGAATATTATGGAATTGTTTTACAGCGGAGTGAAAGTGAGATTAATTTGTTTCAGAATGTATTATAAAAATAAAAAAAAAAAAACATTCAATTGTTTAGTAAATATTATATACTTTGACTATTAAAATAATTGAGGTAGAAGTTGTAGTTTACAATTTTAACTTTAATGATTTATTTCATAAAAAAAATAGTTTACTTTTTTATTAAATTGTAGAATAAAATATTGAAGAGAAATAAATCTTCTCACAAACTTTTAGGAGGGAAATATTTTCGCGAAACTTTTTTTTGGGGGGGGGGGATTTTGGAGGGAAAATTTCATCCTCTAAGCTATATAATATCTTTAGGAGACTCTCCATTTGTATCATTCAACATCTTCTATTTGAAAGGGATGGATTGTCTTGATAGTGAAGTTTCGATTTGTACAACATCAACATCTTCATCGCATAACAACTCTTTTCATATGGATGAATATAGCGCGAATTCTTCCACTATGAATAGAAAGTCAATTTTTACACGTACTCCTGATCTTAAGGACTATGAGAGCAACACTGATGAAAGAAGGGATGAAGAATTTCAAATAAATAAAGAGTCACAAATTCCACTTAGCCCGAATTCGAATGACTATGAAAGCAACAATGATGATGAGCTTGATGACAAATTTCAAAAGAATGGAGTGTCATAGTGTCCACTTAGTCCTAATTCTAAGGACTATGAGAGCAACAGTGATGAAGAGCATAATGGTAAGTTCAAAAGAATGGAGTGTCACGGTGTCTACTTAGTCCTAATTCTAAGGACTATGAGAGCAATAGTGTTGGAGAGCATGACAATGAATTTCAAAAGAATTAAGTGTCACGTTGTCCACTTAGTTTTAATTCTAAGGACTATGAGAGCAACAGTGATGAAGAGCGTGATAACGAATTTCAAAAGAATGAAGTGTTAAAATATCCACTTAGTCCTAATTCTAAAGACTATGAGAGCAACAGTGATGAAGAGCATGATGATGAATTTCAAAAGTATGGAGTGTTACGGTGTCCAGTTATTCCTAATTCTAAGGACTATGAGAGCAGCAATGATGAAAAGCAAGATGATGAATTTCAAAAGTATGGAGTGTCACGATGTCCAGTTAGTCCTAATTCTAAGGACTATGAGAGCAGCAATGATGAAGAGTAGGATGATGAATTTCAAAAGAATGGAGTGTCATGGTGTCCACTTAGTCCTAATTCTAAGGACTATGAGAGCAATAGTGATGAAGAGCGTGATGATGAATTTCAAAAGAATGGAGTGTCACAATGTCCTTTTAGTCCTAATTCTAAGGACTATGAGGGCAGCAGTGATGAAGGACAAGATGATGCACTTAGTCCTAATTCTAATGAGTATAAAGGTAGCAGTGATGGAGGACAGGATGATGCACTTAGTTCTAATTCTATGGACTATGAGAGCATGACTGAAAATGCACATGAAGAAGAATATCCAATAAACATCGAGTCAAATTTTCCATCGAATCCGAATTTTAAGGACTATGACAATAGCACTGAAGAAGGGGAAGATGAATAATATCCTCCAAGTCAGTATTTGAAAAGCACAGCTGATCGTAGCGTGGATACCGTTCCTCCTAATGATGATGAAAATCCTTATACAAATGATGATCCAATGATGGAGATGTTACCAAGAAATATTTTATTGAGGAGTAGGAGCAGACCTTTTCGTATCAATGCAAGATGTTCTAGTTATACAAGGGGTAGAGTAGAATATGTGATGAGAAAAAGTTCTATTAGCACACTCATTTCAATTGAATGTTGTCAAAAAGATTGCTTGAAACATATGGATTTCAAATTTACATTAGAGAGCAGGAAGATATATTTTTCAATGAATAAAAGCATGCAAAATTCATATTTAATTGGGTGCATGCAATCTACATTGTCAGGTTATGATTATCATATTAGGACTTTATTTTTCTATATAAAAGCTTTCAAAATGTTTCATTCGATTGGGAATTTTTATCTCTCGAGAATTCAAGAAAATTTGGAAAATGATCCCACATTTTATTCAGAAGTACGTCATAAAAGACAGTTTGGGCCATTATCAAATACTGCAATGTCATGGATGAAAGATTTCTTTTCAAAGCATGGAGAGTGTATGCCAAATAGAGAGACAATAAATATTCCAGATACTTTTTCAAGATGAGAAATCTACAACTTATACAAAGAATATGCAGAAGGTGTTGAGGGACATGGCCGATTTATTACATATCAATATTTTGTGAAGGTATGGAAGAAATAATTCAACAATGTCTGTATTCCTAAGAAGAGGAGGATGGGGATTTGCAGTACATGTGCTTATCTTAAATAAAAAAGGGACAAATGTGAAGGGTAAAAAAGAGGTAAGCATTCATAACTTTAACTTTTAAAATTGTATATTCATCAAGTATGAAAACATATTTCTTAATGGCTTTCTTTTATGTTGTGTAGATTCAATTGTCAAGGAACTTCAGGAGCATCGCGAACAACAAAAAAATGAAAGGAAAAAGTTGAACAAGCATCGAAAGAAGTGTTATGATAATCTGAATAAATATTTGGGTTTAATAATTGATGGTATGGACCAGAAGAAAACACTTTTACCACATTTTGTTCGCACACCCAAAAATTTACAGGAGGAAAATTTGATTCAATATCACTTGGTCGGTTGTATGGTCTTCAATGGTAAACTGTTGCCAAGGGTGTACTTCACAGCTCCAAATATTCATAATGATGCAAATCTGACCATAACCATAATTCATGATGTGCTTTATCATTGGTCTGGTAATCTTCTTAAAGTTTTGTATCTACAATTGGACAACATTTGCCGTGAAAACAAAAATCAGGTTGTTTTTCGATATCTAAACATGCTTGTTGAATTGAGAATTTTTCAGAAGGTAAAGGTTGGTTTCCTTCTTGTTGGACACACTCATGACCATATTGATCAGATGTTTAATGGTTTTTCAGTCACATTGAGGAGGAAGGAAGTTGGGAGCTTGCCATCATTAATTGAATGTATTAAGAAATCATACATGCCTGAGCCTACTTTTGATGTGTTGGAAGAAACTATTGACATGCAAAGATTTATTATGGGATCATATGGTGAGGGGAAATGCATTGAACAACTTAATGACATTAGCTTCCAACATCAATTTCGTATCAAAAAAATTGATGGGAAAACACTAATATTGGGTAAGAAGTATTCAACTACTGTAGAATGGGCACCATCATCAGGTTTGCAATTTTTGAAGTTCATTCCAGATCATCCAATATTTGCATCAAAAATATTGTTATTACAATCAGTTGGTGAAGTTCATAATGCACGTAGACAAAATAGAGATATAAATTATTCTGATTGCCTAGAAGAAATTAAAAAATGTATTAGATATACATATTAGTACTTTGACATTGCTGATTTAGTTTGGTGGGAGTCATTTTTCAATAATGAAAGTATATCATTTCAACAACAACAAATGAAGATATGCCTTTGAAAAATCCATTTATTTGGCCACAAAATGTATCGAATGCACATGAGGAAATAAACATTGTTGAACAACAACAATATCAAGGTATTATTAATTCTTCATAGGCAGAGGAAAGAGAGATGTATATTGGTTCCAGAAGATCTCGTGCACAACGTGAAGCCATGGAAGACCTTTACAGGGGTTTAGTACAGGATATTAAGGAGGGTTGCATGATCGTAGTGCTAGCAGATGAAGATCCCAAGGATATCCATTCTGGGTTGCTAAAGTTATAAAGGTCTTTACAGAAAATGAGGATGTTACAAGTGTTGAAATACATTGGTATGCCACAAATACACACCCATTCAATGGTGTGTATAAGCCAGAGATGGTAGTTGATTAAAAAAATGGCGGAAAGAGAAAAAGAAAGGGTACGAATATAAATCCTCACCGCACAAACATATTAAAATTGTAGGATGTTGACATACTTGTTTATGACTTCAATTTAACAAAGAGAGGAACTCTTCGCTTCAAGACGATAGAGATTCTGAAAAGGTTGTTACCAGAAGGAATAATGTTGAGATGGGAGTCTGCTGAAACCATTCGTAGATCTAGAAGAATTTTGAAACATGAAATGATGGGCATGCATGTGGACTCAGATGGGGCACTAGTTGATGAAAGAGAAGAATACGGAACATCTTTGTCAACATCCAGTCACTCATCTGAAGATGTGAATTCTGATGGTGTGCAAGAAAATATGAGTGATTTTGAATAATTGTTGGAGATTGCTTATCTAACTGATGTATGCATCGTATCTTGAAATAAAATTTTTGATTTCTTTATGGTGTTAAATGAGAAGTTATGAGTCATTTTTATGTTGTTGGATTATATGTCTTAATTATGATAATTTTTATTGTTTAGAATATCTACAATGAAACATTAAATTAGAGATATAATGTATGTTTCATTCAATATACAAAAATGACTTTTGAATTCATTTAGTGATGTAATTTGTTCATAATGTCATGGTTTTCTTATTTTATGGTTGAAAAAATTTCAATTTCTTTTGTATCTAGTATGTTATGGTTGAGAACATGTTGAATTTATACTTAGGAAAGAAAAATTTTATTCTAACAAAAACATTAGTGTGTTTTTTTCCTCATAAACAACTTTGTTATCCACACTAAAAAATTGGTTTTACTAGCATTTTTTTTTTAAATTTTGAAGATTGACCCTAAAAAAAAAATCATCGTTCTAGTATCATCACTTTTTCGTTTTCAAGCGGTATTTTTGCACGAAAATTTCGTTTTCACTTCCATTTTTAAACATGTTCAAAATTGTCCCTAACAAAAATAAAACCATCATTCCAGTATACACACTTTTCGTTTTTAGCATTGTTTTTGATTTTTTTGGCTTTTTTGGCTAAAGTTCCCGTTTTGAGTTTATAGTTACCGTTTCAAAGTTTACATTGTTTGTTGCTCCTAGCCTTCCACAACCTACAAGGTTGACGCCACAACAATTGGAGGAAAAAAGAGTAAAATGCATTTGTTATAGTTGTGATAGAAAATACACTAAAGGTCATAAGTGTGCTGAGAAGAAATTATCCCACATAGATTGTGAAAAGGAGGAGGAAAAGGAACAAGAAACACAAAAAGAGGAGGATATACACCAGGAACTAACCCCAAAGAAAGAATAAATGAATCCGACCATATCTTGAAATGCATTGGCAGGAATTACCATTCCTCAAACTCTCAATATAGAAGGATATATCAAGAAGAAAAATGTAATATTGTTGATTGATTCAGGTAGTACCCATAATTTTATTCATTGTAAGATAGCCAAGGAATTGAATTGCTTCCTATATTTAACACCGTAGTTTCAAGTGGTGGTTGCAAATGGAGGAACTATAAATTGATTTGGAAAGTGCCATAATATCAAGCAAACCATGGGGGAATGTATATTGAATAGTCCAATGCTTTCCATTCTAATGGGTGATGTTGATGTTGTACTAGGAGTCCAATGGTTATAATCTTTGGGGACAATAGCTTTTAATTTTCAAGAACTTTTCTTGATTCTTTTTGGGGAAGGAAAGGAAGTTGAATTAAGGGGTATTACAGGGAAACTAGGAAAGATAATCAACTCTAATACCATGACAAATATTTTGAATAAAGAACAATGGGGTGTAATTGCACAATTATGCTCACTAGAGGTTCAAACATCGAAATCATTTATTTCTCCAAATCTCTAAAAAACCTTGGACAATCATTCCAAGGTATTTGAGACTCCCAAAAGCCTCCCACCTATTCATGATCATGACAGTGTTATTCATTTGATTCCAAGAAGTGTTCTTCCAAACATTATACCTTACAGATATCCCATTTCCCAAAATAGTGAAATTGAACATATGGTTGTAGAAATGCTAGAGGCTGGTATAATTCAACCTAGTCAAAGTTCTTTCTCAGCTCCAGTAGTATTAGTGGATAAGAATGATGGATCATGGCATGTGTGTTTGGATTATAGGGAGCTCAATAAGCTCACTATTAAAGATAAATTTCCCATTGCTGTCATTGATGAATTGTTGGATGATTTACATGGAGCAATTTACTTCACCATGCTAGATATTCGTTCAGGATATCATCAAATTAGAATGAACACTGAATACATTTTGGAAACAACATTAATAACTCATGAGGGTCATTATGAATTTTTGGTCATGCCTTTTGGCCTTACTAATGCACCTTCCACAATTCAAGGTTTGATGAATTCCATTTTCAAACCCTTCCTTAGAAAATTTGTGTTTGTATTTTTTTGGTGATATACTAATATACAACAAGTATTGGAAGGATCATGTTCAACATGTTGCCAAGGTGCTCAAACTATTGGAGGAGAAACAATTATATGAAAAAAACTACAAATGTTTCTTTGTAGTACAGGAGGTGAAATATTTGGGTCATATTATATCTCATGAGGGTGTTAAGGTAGACCTTAACAAAATCAAAGCCATTAAGGAATGGAAAATCCCCACAACCATATAGCATCTTCAAAGATTTCTCGGGTTGACAAGGAATTATTGCAAGTTTGTTAAGAATTATGGGAGAATAGCAGCACCTCTAACAACATTACTGAAGAAAGATGCATTTTCTTGGACTCCATAAGAAATTAAGGCATTTGAACATCTTAAAGAGGCAATGTGCCAAGCACCGATCTTAGCTACACCAAACTTCACAAAAACCTCTATTGTGGAATTTGATGCCTCAGTAAATGGAATTGGTGATGTTTTAAGGCAAGAACGATGACCCATTTCTTTTTAAAGTCGTCCAATCAAAGGAAAGTATTTATACAAACCTATTTATAAGAAAGAAATGTTGTCAATACTACATGCACTAAAGCAATGCAGACTTTACCTAATGGGAAGACACTTCAAGGTAAAAAAAGATAATGATAGTCTAAAATACTTTTTTGGAACAAAGATTATCTTCAGAAGAGTAACAAAAATGGGTCACAAAGACGTTGGGTTATGACATTGAAATCATCTACAAAAAAGGGAAGCAAAATCTTGTTGCAGATGCTCTCTCAAGAAAGGATGAGGATGTGGAAGCATTGCTTTTTCTCATTTCCATTATCCAACTTGATTGGATAACTGGAGCAAGGATGAATGGAAGAATGATGAATAGGTGTGGACACTCATTCAAAAGTTTCACCAATATCCCAATACATCTGATACATTTAACTGGAGAAATGATTCATTATGGTACAAAGATCACTTATATCTTTGTAAGAATTCCCAACTCAAGCAAAATATTCTTTTGGAATTGCACACCTCCCCGTTAGGAGGGAAGTTAGGGGTTTTAAAAACTTACTATAGAGTCAAGAAGGATTATTATTATTATTATTATTTATTTTTTTATTTTTATTTTTATTATTTATTTTATTTTATTTTATGGATGGCCTTAAATATGGTATTTAGAAGTTTTTGACAGAATCTTTGGTTTGCCAACAAAATAAAGTTGAGACAATTAAGACCCCAGGTCTGTTACAACCTTTATTCATTCCAAGTCAATGTTGGGAGGAGGTCTCAATGGATTTTATCACAAGTCTACCCAAGTGTGAAGGAAAGAGTGTCATCATGGTAGTTGATAGACTTACTAAGTATGCTCACTTTTGTGCATTATCTCATGCTTTTAAAGCCAATACAATTGCTACTGCATTTATGGAAACAATTCAAAAGCTACATGGATACCCAAAGATTATTGTAAGTGACAGAGATCCCATTTTCACTTTTTGGATGAAATTATTTTCTTATCTTGGTACTCAATTAGCTCATAGCTCACCTTGTCATCTTCAATTTTATGGGTAAAATTAAATTATGAACAAATGTTTGGAAGGATATTTTCGTTGCTTTGTATCTAATAACAAAGACAATGAGTCAAGTGTTCACTGTTTGGTCAATTTAGTGTCCTAAATTGCTCTACATAAATTATCAATCCAACTATCGTAAACTGATGAAGTGTAGTGCACTGTTTGTCCTAGCTAACCCTCCTTACTTCGTTGTTTCTATGTTTTATGTTGTTTTGGGAGTTTTTGGTCTTTTAATTCCTAATGATTTACAATGTAAATTATCAAAACTAAATCTAACTTTCTTTAAAGACTACTCAAATTCTAAAAATGAAAATAGAGCTAAGAAAGAAATGAAAACAGAGCTAAGAAAGATATGGAAACAAAGCTAAGAAAGAAATGAAAACAAAGTGTCTATTCCTATTTTACCATTATTTCCAAATCATGATTTAAAACTGAAAGTGAAATTTGTAATTGATGTCTAACTAATTACAGAAATAAAACTAAATGAAATACTTGGTCACTCTGCCTCTCAATTTTGGGAGAAAGTCTCATTGGGATGACATTTGAGTAATTATGTACTTCATTAATCTAAGAGAAAGCAAATAGAAAGATGCAGAAATAACTCATTGCATAGATGAAATGTTCAACCACTTAGTTAAGGATGAATTATCAACTTGAAGGGTTTTCCATAAAAATTCATTAACACCATGAGTTAGTATTTTAAACTAAAAATGAAATGGCAAAGACAGTAAATGACACTGATCATTTTAATTGAGAATTTAAACTAGCAAAACAGTAAATGAAGTAAGCTATCCAACAATGTATCCTTATCATTCTTCAATCCTACTCTCACCCTGAAACAAGTTTCGTTTTTAATTGAAGAAACAAGATTACACTATTGAGTTCTATCCTTTAAACTACTGATAAGAACTAAAAAGAAATCAAGCTAATGGAAACTACTCTAAATTATAAACACTGTTAGTAAGAAAATGATTATAAACACTGTTTTAAAAAGAAAATGATGAATTTACAGTTAACAAGAAAAAGAAAAATAAATAAAATGAAACATTCTTCAGTGCAAGGGCCCTCTGCAACTGATTAGGCTACAGTTGCTCAATCAACTCCAAGAAAACTCCTTCATATGTTCATAAAAACATGCGGGCTTCTCATATTAAAATAGGGACATAAAATGCCCAAAAATTACAGAGTCTAGAACTTTGATTTCACATTAAAACTATTACTAACTTCTTTCGTTCTTTACACAGGTATTTATAAGAAAAATCATATAATTGTTTGTGGAGAAAAGCATGCTACATCCAAACACGTAGAAGACAGATATGCAAAATTTCTTCCTCGGTTGCTGGAGAAATAAATCCAAGACATGGTGATTGTTGGATTCGTTTGTACAGGTGGCTGTTGTAGTCCATAGGTACAGGTAGTTGCTCCGGATAACATTTCCCATCACTGTGAAATGCGTTAATTAACCATGAAACGGAGTCCTGTTACTCTCGGTCTCTTCGTGTTTGACTTATCAATTGATCGTAGTCTTATGCCATCTTCTTTGTCGACCTGGGCTGAATGAATAGGATAGGGTCCATGTCATGATGATTTCAAAGCTATCCATGTGGCTAGTTTCTCCTTCTGACACCTGGAACCCGTTAGAGTATGGAGGTAGCTGCGGAATAGCTGGTTAGCTGAAGAATAGGCTACGTTCCATAGCTAATATACAAAAATTAATTCAAACAACAAAACATAAAAATCATAACATGTAAATCACTAAATGTCCTCCTCAAGACGGTATATACCAGTTGTTAGTGATGAGAATGCATCTTTCTTATGGAAAAACAAAGAAAAGGAATGAGAAGAGTTGCTAGGGAAAGAGTAATTTTGAGGCTCAACATACCCCCACTGCAAAATCATTGCATGTCTTCATGCAATTTTAAAAAATGTGAACTTCTTTCTCCTTTTGCATCTGTTCTGACACTTCTCCCAGCACATCCAACCTCCTTTTCTTATTTCTCTTTGCACTGACTGCTATCCTAGGCTTCTTCATAAGAAGTCTGTATTTGAGGTTGAAAAGTGTTCTTCTCAAATTCCTATTTTTCCTCTTTAGCTTCCTATTTTTATTGTACCATAATCCTAGGTGTAGCATTATGTTGTCATGAATGGCTTTATCCAGCTTGTTTTGTTCCCTCAAGGTTTCATTTTCTTTTTTGAATATGCCTGTTCAAAATATCTAACTCAAAGATTTCTTGTTTGAGAGAGCTAGTTAGAGGTTCTTGTGGATTGACAGGCTGCTCTAGATTGGTTAAGGATCCTAGATCCATTAAGGTATCCTTCCTTTCTAATGACTCTATGTATTCATAGAATTGTTGCTGCATTGGATCTATGCCAGGAGAAGCTCTGCTTAGGCTGCCTTCAAAATTCTGTGGAGGAGAGCTTTGTGGACTGTGTTCAGGTGGAATACTATCAGGAGATTGAATTGGGGTTTCTTCTTCTAAGTTTATGAATTGGGCTCCTTTTGATGTTACCTTCCTCACCTTACCTCGGAGTCTAGAGATCCTTCTCAGGTTTTGGAATCTTATGGTTTCTTCTCTTGTGTCCTTCTTTATTTTCCTTATCTCCTTCTTTTTCTTGATTTTCTCCCTAATCTTGGTCAGTCTTTCAGAGTAACTGTTCATCTTCTTGCGGTGATGAAGGTTCAGGAATGTCTTCATTGATTCTTCAACTCTCTCTTTCATTTTTCCTTTATGTTTAGTCTGCTTTAGAACCTCTGGTTTAGAAGCTGTCTCTGCATCATTATTTTGTGAGGAGGTTCCAGATTTGTTTTGAATGTTAATGTTGATCTTTCTCCTCCTATTTTTCTTAACATGACTCTCCTCAGGTGACTCTGGAGCATCCTGGAAAAAATTTCTTACCAAGAAATCTTCCCAGGTATCCCCTATATTTTTCAAATGGAATTCAACTAGTATTTTCACTAATCCATGATGATACATAGTTGTTTCTACAGATTCAATTTTCTTTTGGACATTTGTAGCGATCCTTCCTAGACCGTTTAGAAGGAACAAGGGAAGGTTGATGGTTCTATGTTCTAAGAAATTCATTAATAAGCGTATATGGTAAACATACATAAACCCAAATCTTCCTTCACATGTAATGGATTTTTGCAATATCAACAACATATTATCCCATTTGTTCTTGAGTGCTGAAATAGGAATTCCCTTCCTAAATACTGTGACATCCATACTTGGGTTTTTAAGGATCACTTTCCAAGATTCACCATGAAATTCATTGTTTTTAATCCATCTTTCTCCTTGTCTCGACAACTCTATTGCTTCTGCTATGAAGGATTCTATGACTGCAAATTTAATATCTCCTATCTCCACTTCTGTGCCATCAAATGACCTTGCAAAAGACTTGGTAATTTCCTTGTGGTAGCCATCAAATTTCTCAATAAAGTTTAACCATCTGGCCTTCTATAACATCCCTTTAAGCTATGGATACCCCTCCATATACTTTACCCCTATAGGCTCTATCCCGATAATAAGTCCCATATCCCTTGTTTTCGGTTAACCTTCAAAATTACTCTTACTTCCTATAAAACCTGTGTTATTTAAGAAATGGATTCACTGTGTGTATGGAAATGGAATGACTGCATATATATGAAAATGAAAAGACTGTGTGTATATGAAAAATGGAATGGTTGCGTATATAAAAAATGGAAAGACTGCGTATATGAAATGATTGCGTGTTATAGGAGAGATAAACATAAGGGTTTGCATGTAATAAATAGACAGTAAGAGTTTAGAGAGTCGTAGATAGGTAGGTCACATCGTCATCTTAACCGTTAACAGGTGGAGTTGTGGAGGACCGTTTGAGTACATGTTATGGAGTTTGAAGCAGAGATTTGTTATGAAAGAATCATTGAGACCATTTGTCATTAAAGATGGAAGATATGGTGGAGATATAGTGGTGGTCAAATCAAATGATGGTCGATTAAGGAGACATGTGATTATACATACTATACAAACTTATGTTTTCAAATTGCTTATTGAAATAAATCTTTGCATTTACCTTTGGAACTTTTACCTTTCGCTTGCTAATTTTTTTGATGTTGATCCACAAGTACCTTGAGAATAGTTGGTCTTCAAAAATTGATTTCCCTGCATACATGATTTTATTATGAGCTGTACACTTGTGGCTGAATTGATAAACAAATTGTAAATGCAGAATCAGATTAACTGCAGAACAGAATCAGCTGCAGAACGTGAAAAAGAAAGTGAAATATGGCTGATGGATCATGAATGAAGTGGAAATGGCTATGTAAATGAAATGAAATGAGATGTAAGACAAGATGAAATGAAAATGGAATGAAAGCTGTAAAAGGAAAAATTGAAAAATTATTGATGAAATATGATAATGAGATGAAGTGAAACTGCAAAAATAAAACGGAGTGAGGTGAGATGCGATGATGAATTTGTAGAATCTAAATTGCAGAGTGACTGTAGCTTTTTGTCACTACTTATTATAGAAAAGAAAATGGAAAATATAGGGTGTCAGAAACCTCTGATTTTGACCCTGTATTTTCTGTATAAGTATGCCAATCAAAGATTGGTTTTCAACCTTATACATTTTTTTTTATAGGAAAAATAAAGACTAAGTTAGTGGAGAAGAAGAATTCTTCTTCACTAGCTTCATTTCAGAATTGTCTTGGAAAATCCTAATGAATTCTTTTGAAATTGGTTTCTGATATATCTTTAATCTATGACCATTCACAAGAAGAGGAGTTTTACTTTCATCTATTGTTCTTATCATCACTGCTCCATTACTAAAGACTTTTTCAATCTCATATGGCCCAAGCCAATGAGTTTGAAACTTCCCTTGAAAATATTTAAACTTTGAATAAAACAATAGCACCCAATAGCCCACTTGAAACCTCTTGTCCTTGATATATTTGTCATGCCATTTAGCCCTCTATTGTTGGACTATACTAATCCTTTGAACTGCCTCTTATCTGATTTCATCAAGTTCTTTTAATTGTTCTAGCCTATGCTTTTGTGTCTCTGATAAATCTAGTCCCAGTTGGAATGCCATCTTGAAAGTTCTGATTTGGAACTCTATAGGGAACAAGACTTGTTTCCCATAAACAAGTTCATAGGATGTATGTCCTGTTGTGTTCCTCCATGTAGTTCTATAGGCCCATAAGGCTTCAGGAAGCCTTTCTGCCAATTTCTTCTATGTAGATGCACAATCTTGGTGAGGATTCTTTCAATCACTTTATTTGTAGATTCCACTTGAACATTTGTAGATTTCCTATGTTTGATCTTGTATTCTTCCACAAGCCCTTCCACCATGTTAGATGTAAATTGAGATCCCAGATCTGTAACAATTTCTCTTGGAACACCAAAACGAGTAAAGATGTCCTCAAAAAGAAAATTCACTACAGATTTTTCATTAGCAAAAGGTAATGCTTTAGCTTCTACCCATTTAGTGACATAACCAGTGCATACCAATATATACTTCTTCTGCTTAGATGGAAGATTAATTGGCCCAACAAAATCTAAGGCCCACTTTTCAAAAAGTTCGATGAGTACTTGAATTTGTAATGGCATTTCATTTGAGGGAGCAGGTTTCCCTACCCTTTGGCAGCTGTCACATCTCCTAACATATTCTTTATCATCTTTGAAGATGGATGGCCAATAATATCCTAAAGAAAGGATTTTATACGCCGTCCTCTTGTAAGAAAAGTGTCCACCACATGGCTCATCATGACATGCCTTAAGAATCTCCAACATTTCATCTTCCCTGACACACCTTTTGATCATAAGATCTGGGCCTATTTTAACAATTCTTTAGTGATCCATGAATATCTTGAATTTTCCTGAATAATTTTTCTTCTCTCTAGGAAACAAATGTGAAGGTAACTTTCCTGTGACTAAATAGTTAGCAATATCTGCAAACCAAGGAGTTTGAGTAGTTACTACAAAAAGATATTCATCAGGAAACTTATCTTCACCTAGAGAATCTTCTTTGATATTCTGAATCCTGGACAAGAAATCAACAACTGTGTTTTGTTTTCCAGGTCTATTTAGCACAATAATGTTGAATTCTTGCAAAAGTAAAAGCCATCTTGTAACTCTGCCATTAGTAATTGATTTATTCATTAAATATCTAATTATAGAGTGATCTGTATGAACAAAGGTTTCATAGCCTGTTATATAGTTTATGAACTTGTTAATTGCATGAACAACAACTAAAAATTCCTTTTTGGTCACAATATAATTTAACTCAATGGGAGTCAAATTCTTACTTATATAGTAAATGGCATAAGGAATCAAATCTTTTTGTCCCAATACAGTTCCTAGAGCTGTATCTGAAGCATATTTTGAAATATGGGGAGGGAGTTTCCAATTTGGACCTCTTAAAATGGGTGCTTTAGAAATTTTTGTTTTTAAGGTTTCAAATGCCAATTGGCAATCATAATTGCAATTGAATTCACAATCTTTGGTAAGCAATTTGAAGAATGGGGATGCTATTTTAGTGAAATTATCTATAAACCTTCTATAGTATCCTGTAAATCCTAGAAAAATTCTAACATCCTTTTGGAAATTTGGAATTGATAATTTAGAGATGACTTTAACTTTAGATTTGTCAACTTTAATCCCATCTCCTAAAATTTGATCTCCTAAAACAATACTTTCTGTAAACATCATAAAACATTTTTCATGGCTTAGTGAAAGGTTTGCTTCCTTACATCTTTTAAGAACTTTTTCCAAAATTTCCAAAGCTTCTTCAATTGTATTCCCATAGATTGTAAAACCATCAATATATACCTCTACACAATCATGTATTAGATCAGAAAAAATTCCTAATACTTCTCTTTGGAATGTTGCAGGTGCATTACATAACCCAAAAGGAAGTACTCGGTAGGCATATGTTCCCCATGGACAAGTAAATGTGGTTTTATCTTGATCTTCAGGTGCTACCTGAATTTGATTATAACCACTAAAACCATCCAAGAATGAGAAATACTTCTTACCTGCTAATGTATGTAACACTTAATCTATAAAGGGCAAAGGAAAATAATCTTTAAGGGTTGCTTTATTCAGTTCTCGATAATCAATGCACATTCTCCATTTACCATTATTTTTAGGCACAATTACCAAAGGAGAAACCCATTGACTATCTGAAATTGGGTAAATGAAGTTTACATTTAGTAATTTTTGGAGCTCTTCTTTCACAATCTCTCTAAGATTTGGATTCATCATTCTCTGAGGTTGTCTGATAGGTTTGCAATTTTCCTCAATGTAGATGAAATGAATACAAGTCTTAGGATTAATGCCTTTCATGTCGGTGTATTCCCATGCAAATGCAATAGAATGTTTTTGTAATGTTTTGATTAGCTCTTCTTGTTGTAGTTTCTCCAAGTTTTTGTTTATGTTCAATGTCCTACCTGGAAAAATTTCAATTATAGAGCTACCAAACTTTTCCATAGAATAGAGAGACATTTGCCTAGATGACAAATATTCAACATTAGATTTTTCTTGAAATTGCTCATGGTCATATTCTGAAGATGATTCAAAATTTTCCAATGTATTCAAAATTTGACTGTCTTCACTAATATCTGAAATAGTAAAGAGAGGCTGAATATCATCTTCATCATCAATCCATTCTTTGTCATCTAATTCTGTGATTGCTTTTGCTGGAGGATATAGAGTAATTTTTTTATTGAATTACCATCAGAAATATACATGTCACAAAATCTACAACTAATAAAAGCATCAGCTGTGGCCTACCAAGGTCTTCCTAATATGAGTGGATGTCCTCCTAGATTGTTCTTGGGAGTTAAGATCATGAAATCAACAAAATATTCCCAAGAATCTAAGAATACTGAAATATCTTCTAACACTCCATCTGGTTTGATTACTGATCTATCTGCAAGTTGCAGTAAGGTAGGTGTGTAAAGAAGATTAGGAAGCTTGAGCTGCTCCATAGTTTGTTTGCTCATGATGTTTATTGCTACCCCTAAGTCAATCAATGTATTTGGAATTTCAACTCCATTGATATGTGTTTTCACAATTGGACTTCCTGGATCCACATATTTTTGTATGGCAATTTTTCCCATCATTATGTCTGCTATTTTTCCTACCAGGTGAATTCTTTTTGTTTCCTTTGTTTTTCTTCCTGGTTTCTTTATGTTCAACTCCTTTATTTTTTTGGTTAGAATTAGAATTTCTTTAATGGCTTGTAGCAAAGGGATTTTGATACAGATATTCTTCAATTCATCTACAAAATCATAATTGGGCAACATAATCTGCTTTTCTACTCCTTCATCAATTTGTAATCTTTTAGGAAAATGTTATGCTCTTAACCTGCAAATGATACCCAAATACAGAATATGAGAAGAAAAGATATCCAGAACACAAAATATGCGAAGAAAAGATACCCAGAACATAGAATAACAATGATTTTATTATTCAGAGAGTAATGTTCACTTTCCTCTTCGAGGGGGCAACCTCCAATAGAGCAGAGCTCGATTACAAAATAAGACACGATGCTCCTCACAGGGAGTCTCTATCCTTTATATATGACTCATACATGCAATACCACTGGCCAATACCATTGTATTACTAATACCCTCTATCTAATACTACGACCCATTTGCAACTAACTATGGTTCTGTTATTAATTGCGGATTAACCACTTACAATTATTCATATGGGCTTTATTGACTCTTGAATATGACGTGGTCCCATTACATAGATAAGGGGGTTAGGGTGGGACCCTAACATGCCCTCCCCCTTAAGACTAGCCTTGTCCTCAAGGCTGAAGCTGCTGAAACTGCTGCAGAATAATGGCTGGCTCCCAAGTTGCATCTTCCGGAGAGGTGTCTTTCCATTTGAATAGGACTTCCTTAATCATGCGGCCGCGCAGTTGCTTGACTCGTGTGTCTAGGACCTGTTCTGGTTGAAGCCAGATGGACCCTTCTTCGTCCAATTCCGGTAGACTGGTCTGAATTCTGCAATTGTTCCCAATCACTTTCTTGAGGCATGAGACAAGAAAAATTGGATGGGTTTTTGCAGTAGGTGGCAAGGCCAACTTGTAGGCCACTTCTCCAATGCGCTGAAGTACTTGATATGGTCCGTAGAATTTGGGAGAGAGTTTCTGACACCCCTTGTCTTCGAGTGATGTTTGCTTATATGGTTGGAGTAGTAAAAAGACCTGATCCCCTTCTTGAAATTTGCGCTCTGAGCGATGCTAGTCTACCCGTTGCTTCATGCGGTTTTGAGCTTGATGAAGATTCTCTCGAAGATGGGTGAGCATGGTTGCGCAGTGTTGTAGGAGTTGATCCACTGCTTGTACTTTTGAGCATCCCTTGAGATACGAAGTAGGTGAAGGTGGGAGTTGACCATATACTGCTTCATAGGGAGTCATTTTGGTGGTGGCATGATAGTTGGTGTTATACCACCATTCAGCCAGAGGTAGCCACTGTACCCAAAGGTGTTGCTTTTATGAAGTGAAACACCTAAGGCAGGTTTCTAGACATTTGTTGACGGCTTCGTTTTGACCATCTGTTTGCGGATGATAGGAAGTACTGAGTTTTAGTTGAGTGCCTTGTATTCTGAAGAGTTCCTGCAAAAAATTGCTGGTGAAGATCGGGTCGCGGTCGGACACAATAGAAGTGGGCATGCCATGCAATTTGAAGATCTGATAAATGAAAGATTTGTTGTGTGTGGAGCATGATTGTTCAGAGGTCTTTGTTTTAGCGGGATGTATACCCCAGGAAGTTTTGT
>APFE030589690.1:65690-87234 GCA_000404065.3 Pinus taeda | reverse complement strand
GAATATGCGAGAAAAATACCCAGAACACAGAATATGCGAAGAAAATATACCCAGAACACAGGATAGCAATGATTTTATTACTCAGAGAGAAATGTTCACAGGCCTCTTCGAGGGGGCAACCTCCAATAGAGCAGAGCTCGATTACAAAACAAGACACGATACTCCTCGCAGGGAGTCTCTATCCTTTATATATGACTCATACATGCAATACCACGGGCCAATACCATTGTATTACTAATACCCTCTATCTAATACTACGACCCATTTGCAACTAACTGTGGTTCCGTTATTAATTGCGGATTAACCACTTACAATTATTCATATGGGCTTTATTGACTCTTGACTATGACGTGGTCCCATTACATAGATAAGGGGGTTAGGGTGGGACCCTAACAGAAAAGGAGGTGTAGAAGTAGATGCTGGTTGCTCAATGATAGGAGTTGTGTTCACTGATTCTTTTTGTTTTTCTTTTTCAATGTTTTGGTTTCGGAGAGATGTTCCCTCAAAACTTTTATTGACCTTTAGAGAATCTTCCTCAGAACTATCTTGTTCTTGAATAACTACAGAAGGTCTTTCCTTTTCTACTATCCTACCAGAACTTAGTTGAACATCATTAAGATCTAGAGGAGTAATCATATAGGTTGGAAATTGTTTTCCTTCTACCATGTAAGTATTATGAGGATTTTTATTGTTGGGGTTTGGTAATGGTTGGGCAGGTAGTTGATTTGGTTTCTGCTGAAATAGTAGCAAGAGTTGAGGATTTTGGTTTTGTTGTGGAAATGGTAATGAAAGTTGAGGGTTTTGATTTGAAGTTGTGGCTACTGATTTTGTTGTGGAATGTGTGGGGAAGGATAATTTTGATATGATGGAGGATATTGGTAATATTGAGAAAACCTCCCATAAGGTTTTGTACTCCTTGTGCCCATGGTTGAGATTGAGATTGAGGTTGAGGCCAAGGTTGCTGCCAAGAATTCCAATTTGGTGGGGGTTGAAGATACATTCGATTGTTAAATCCTTGATTTCGTGGCCCCTGCCAAGGTCTTCTAGCAACAAAACAAATAGGTTTTGCAGAATTTGGGGCTGCTTCCTCTTGAAAGACAACCTTAAGACCTGGAATTGAAGGACAACCCTTGGTCTCATGGCTTTCTAAGCAAATCATACAAGTTTCTACAAATTTTGCATCCAAAGGACATTCTCTTAGAGCATGTTTTTTTTGCATTTTGGACAAAAAATGGGTAAAGCATTAGCCTCAATTTTCTGCTTATTTTTCAACTTAAGAGTGTCTATTTTCTCACTAAGACTCCCTAGAATGTCAGTTTTAAATTCATCAAGCATATTACCAATTTCTGCCCTACTTACAGATCCAATTGCAGACTTATTTACTCTAACAAGAGAAGGATCTCTTGGACCTTTCCCAGATTTGGATTTCCCTCTTGAGAGATGAACACATAACTCTCCTATATCACTTAATGGAAGTTGAGAGATATCTCCCTTCCCCATTATGTTAAGGATATCTATCCATTCATCCCTAATGGCTTTCAATAAAAGAGCTTTTAAAGTATCTTCATCTAAATTTTCCATCTTTTCTCTCTTCAAATTATAGTTGAATCTCTCAATCAAATCCTCTAAGTTTTCATCCTCTCTTTGCATAATTTTGAACACTTCATCTTTGTGATTGGTAGGCATGCAATAATCAAAATACCTATCCAAAAACGTTTTTTTCATGTCATCCCATGTTCTAATGGATTGAGTGGCTAACCCCATGAACCACTTCAAAGAAGCTCCTTTTAGTGTTGAAGGAAACAATTTGAGTTTTTGAGAGTCTTCTAAATAGTCACAGGTTCTGCACAAGACTTCAAACTCAAATAAAAATGTTTCAGGATCCTCACTTTTTAACCCATGGAAGTTTGGGAGGACAGAAGGTGAGATATTTTTCATTGTGGCATTTGTTTCTTCATCCACTATGGGGAATCCAAAAGAATTACCTATTTCCCTATTTCCTCTTCATCCTCCATTATTTCCTCTACCTCTTCCTCTACCCCCTCCTCCAAACAATGTGAATTCTCCATCTTGTTCTTCTTCTGCCATTATAGTTTCTTCAGGGTCACTATGGGGTTCAACGTGCAAGGTTACTTTCTCCTCCTCTGGTTCTTCTACCAATGGGATATGGGAGAGACGTTCTACTTCTTCTTCACCAGGTATTCCTAATTCTTCAATTAAAATGTGCTCCCCTGTGGAGGTGAAAAAGGCTACTCCTGTTGTTGGAGATTCAAGATTTTTCTCCCCTAGGACTGACTTGGTAGATGAAGTAGGATATTCTTTTGATTGGATTTCTGCTCCTGGAACTTTAGGAGTTCTATGGCTGGGAGTATGAGTTTAGGATGGGGGTGTATCTTTTCTTATTCTTGGTGGAGTAGGTGGTGTTGTAGGAATTGAACTTCTGCCCCTAGCTATAAATCTACCCCTAGAGTCTCTTTCTCTATCCATATCATTTTTTTTTTTTAATGTAAGAGATAAGGCTACCTAGTTACACTTCCTCGGCAACGACACCAAAATGTTTGGTCAATTTAGTGTCCTAAATTGCTCTACATAAATTATCAATCCGGGTATCGTAAACTGATGAAGTGTAGTGCACTGTTTATGCTAGCTAACCCTTCTTACTTCGTCGTTTTTATGTTTTATGTTGTTTTGAGGGTTTTTGGTCTTTTAATTCCTAATGCTTTACAATGTAAACTATCAAAACTAAATCTAACTTTCTTTAAAGACTACTCAAAATCTAAAAATGAAAATAGAGCTAAGAAAGATATGGAAACAAAGTTAAGAAAGAAATGAAAACCAAGTTTCTATTCCTATTTTACCATTATTTCCAAATCATGATTTAAAACTGAAAGTGAAATTTGTAATTGATGTCTAACTAATTACAGAAACAAAACTAAATGAAATACTTGGTTACTCTTCCTCTCAATTTTGGGAGAAAGTCTCCTTGGGATGACATTTGAGTAATTCCATACTTCATTAATCTAAGAGAAAGCAAATACAAAGATGCATAAATAACTCATTGCATAGATGAAATGTTCAACCACTTAGTTAAGGATGAATTATAAACTTGAAGGGTTTTCCATAAACATTCATTAACACCATGGGTTAGTATTTTAAACTAAAAATGAAATGGCAAAGACAGTAAATGACACTGATCAATTTAATTGAGAATTTAAACTAGCAAAACAACAAATGAAGTAAACTATCCAACAATGTATCCTTATCATTCTTCAATCATACTCTCATCCTGAAACAAGGTTAGTTTTTAATTGAAGAAACAAGATTACACTATTGAGTTCTATTCTCTAAACTACTGATAAGAACTAAAAAGAAATCAAGCTAATGGAAACTGTTCTAAATTATAAACACTGTTAGTAAGAAAATGATTATAAACACTGTTTTAAAAAGAAAATGATGAATTTACAGTTAACAAGAAGAAGAAAAATAAATAAAATGAAACCTTCTTCAGTGCAGGGGCCTTCCACAACTGGTTAGGCTACGCTTGCTCAATCAACTCCAAGAAAACTCCTTCAGATGTTCATAAAAACATGTGGTCTTCTCATATTAAAACATGGACACAAAAGACCCAAAAATTACAGAGTCTAGAACTTCGATTTCACATTAAAACTATTACTAACTTCTTTGGTTCTTTACACAGGTATTTATAAGAAAAATCATGTAACTGTTTGTGGAGAAAAGCATGCTACAACCAAACATGTAGAAGACAGATACGCGGAATTTCTTCCTCGGCCGCTGGAGAAATAAATCCAATACATGGTGGCTACTAGATTTGTTTGTACAAGTGGCTGTTCGAGTCCATAGGTATAGATAGTTGCTCTGGATAATGTTTCCCATCACTGTGAAACACATTAATTAACCATGAAACAAAGTCCTGTTACTCTCGGTCTCTTTGTGTTTGACTTATCCATTGACCATAGTCTTATGCCATCTTCTTTGTCGACATGGACTGAATGAATAGGACAGGATCCATGTCATGATGATTTCAAAGTTTCCCATATGGCTAGTTTCTCCTTTTGACACCTAGAACCTGTTAGAGTATGGAGGTAGCTGCGGAACAACCGGTTAGCTGTAGAATAGGCTGCGTTCCATAACTAATATACAATTTTTTTTTCAAACAGCAAACATAAAAAGCATAACATGTAAGTTACTAAATGTCCTCCTCAAGACGATATATACCAGTTATTAGTGATGAGAATGCATCTTTCTTATGGAAAAACAAAGAAAATGAATGAGAAGAGTTGCTAGGGAGAGAGTAATTTTGAGGCTCAACAGTTACCTCTAGCTAAATGGTGGTATAACACTTCGTTCCATACTGTATAAAAAATGACCCCATTTATGACACTTTGAAGATATCATCCACCATCCATCACATCATCTCTAAGAGAAAATTATAAGGTTTAGCAGTGGAAGATCACATCGAGCATCAACAACAAGTTCTCCAACTCTTAAAGGATAATCTCGTTCTGGTGTAGAACTAATGAAACAACAGGAAAATCAACATTGCAGTGAAATGATTTTTGATGTAGGTGATTGGGTATTTTTACAACTACAACCATACAAACAAATGTCCCTCAAGTAAGCTAAGAAGGATAATAAATTATCACCGAAATACTATAGTCCTTACAAGGTGTTGCAAAAGATTGGTACTATGGCATACAAATTGGAGTTCCCTGCATCTTCTCGAGTACACCAAATTTTCCATATTTGATGCTTAAAGAAGGTTATCAGTGACAAGCTCCCAATTTAAACAATGTTTCTAGAACTTGTTAGAGAAGGAAAAATCATATTTGAGCCTGAAGCAGTCATGAAAAAATAACCTAATAGCTAAGAAATTGATTAATTTCATAGTATCTCATTAAGTGGAAGAAATTACCCACTAAAGACTCCACATTGTAGGTTTTAACCCTGTACATAAATTACTTACAAATGAATTCTTAAAAATAGAAAATACACAATGGTGAGAAACACAAAACAAATACACATATATTTTCACTTGGATCCCAAAACTGGGACTACCAGATTGATTTTTCATTAAATTCCTTTCAATGTTACAATACATATATGTACATGCCGAAGTATTCATAAACCCCAATGCATGATACTGGATTAAAACATAATCGTAGTTCCCTTGATTGAATCTACAAAATACGATGGGCAGAAAACCATCATGCCCAAAACCATGTGCAAAGCACCCATGGACAAAACCAAAGGTAGGTATGCCCACCTAACATAGTGTCCAAAAAAAATTTCTCGGGGCACTGCCCTAGACCCCATACAAGGGGGCTACCGCCCCCCCTGAAACCCCCTTGTTGCGCTTAACACAATGAGCATAGCCCCCCCTGTGACCTTCCCATGGGCGCGACTAGTCGTGGAAAGAATATAACACACACCCAACATTCTCCCACTTGTTGTTTCCTTTTCTCCACAGGGGGTCACATGAGATCTTAGTCATTGGTTCATTATTTCTCTACACCAAGAAAACTTATTAGTGCTCACAGACTTCATTAATGCATTTGAAACATTCTTCAAAGTGTCCAACAACACCTTATTGTCCTCAACCATATTCCTCACAAAGTGATATTGAACATCAATACTCTTTGTTTTTGAATGATAAGCAGGGTTCTTTGCCAAAAAAACTGCACTTTTGTTGTCACAGTCTATCCTTATAACTCATTGTACTAACCCCATACTTTAACACAATCTTTGCAACCAAACTACTTCCTTGCTTGCATGAGTGGCTGCCATGTATTCTGCCTTTGTAGTTGAAAGTGCCACTACATATTGTCTCTTGCTCATCCAACTAATTGCACCTCAAAATAGATTAAACACATACCCACTTGTATATCTTCTCTGATCCAGATCACTAGCAAAGTATGCATCAACAAAGCCATGGATGTCCAAAACTTTGTCCAGTCCTGGTCTTCCTTGGTAACACAAACCATAATCACTAGTGCCACACAAATACTTGAAAACTAGCTTCACTGTTGTCCAATGCTCCTTTCCTGGTTTTGACATAAACCTGCTCAATACTCCCACTGCATGTGCAATGTCTGGTCTACTGTAGACTATTGCATATATTGGGTTTCAAATGCATTTGCATATGGAACACGAGACATGTCATCTTCTTCTTCTTGTGTCTTGGGACATTGTTCAATAGATAACTTTACACCTACAAGAATAGGAACCTTCACTGGTTTACTATTCTGCATATTAAACCTCTATAGTATTGTCTGAGCATACTTCCTCTGGTTTAACCAAAGCTTCCTCTTTGCTTGATCTCGTTTAATTTCCATGCCCAAAATATAAATTGCAACACCAAGATCTTTCATGTCGAATTTAGAGGACAATTGGGTTTTCAAATCCTGGATAATTTCTTTATCATTTCCAATCAACAAAATATCATCCACATACAAGACCAGATAAATAACACGGTCACCAATTGATTTAAAATACACATAGTGACCCGCTTTGCTTCTGGTGAAGCCAAGCATATAAATGTATCAAATTTTTGATACCACATCCTTGGTGACTGTTTTAACCCATACAAAGACTTTCTGACATGCATACTAGTTCTTTCTTTCCCTTCACTGCAAAGCCTTCAGGTTGTTTCATGTAGATATCTTCTTCTAGATCCCCATGAAGAAATGTTGTCTTCACATTTATCAATTCTACCTCAAAATCAAAAGCTTCTTCTAGATCCCCATGAAGAAATGTTGTCTTCACATTTATCAATTCTACCTAAAAATCAAAAGCAAAAACAACAGAAAAATTAATCTAATAGAAGCTACCTTGGAAACAGAGAAAAAATATCACCGAAATCAATTCCCAACACCTGGGAATAACCTTTTTCTACCAACTCAGCTTTGTATTTCTCCACTTGCCTTCTGCATTCATCTTCTTCTCAAACACCCATTTGCTTCTAATGGGTTTCCTTCCAGCCGACAACTCCACAAAATTGCAAGCCTCATTTTTGTCTGAAGATGTCATCTCATCAACCATGGCCTCTTTCCAAAATTTTCCATCCTTTGAATCTATTGCCTCCCTAATAGTTCTGGGATCGTTATCAGTAATAGATAAATAAAAATTTGTACAAAAAGAATACGGGCTATACCTTTTGCGGCTGCCTTCTTTCTTGAATTGATCTTCTCACAGCTAGAGTTTGTGGCTCTTCATCTTATGATTCTTGTTCTGCTGTAGAGTCTGATTCTTCCTCCTTTAGCTCAAACTCTATCTTCTCAGTTTCCTTTGGTGGGAATTCATGTTTAATAACATATTTCACCTCTCTAAACACCACATCTTTGTTGTACACAACCTTCCTTGTTTCTGGGTTCCAAAGCTTATAACCTTTTAAACCATCCTTATACCTAATAAAGATGCACCTTTCAGATTTACTATCAAACCTGGTTCTATTCTCCTTTGGAACATGTACATATGCATAACAACCAAATACCCTCATATGTGAAAGAGATGGTTTCTTACTAGTCCATACCTCATGTGGAGTCTTATCCTCCAACGTTGATGAAGGTGATTTATTAACTAGGTAACTTGCAGTCTCCACCATCTCTGCCTAGAATTCTTGTCCTAACCCGACACCAATGAGCATGCTTCTTGGATTTTCCATCAACGTCCCGTTCATTCTTTCTGCAACTCCATTTTTCTAAGGTGTGTATGGAGTAGTCTTATGCCGTGCTATACCACACTTATTATAGATCTATTCAAATTCCTTCTTACATAACTCTCCACCATTATCTGTCCTCAACACCTTTATCTTCTTCTCTGTCTGGTTTTACACTAGGGCCTTAAATTCTTTAAACCTGTTAAAGACTTTAGATTTATTCCCGAGGAAATATATCCAGATATTCCTTGAGAAGTCATCTATAAATGATACATAGTACACAAGCTTACCCAATGATGGAAACAACATAGGTCCAAACACATCACTGTGCACAAGCTCTAATATCCCTTTCGCCCTATTAGTACCAAAGGGGAAACTCATCCGATTCTGCTTCCCATATACACAATGTTCACAAAAATCAAAATCTAAAGAGAAATTAGACATACCTTCTACCATACCATTACCATGAAGTATTCGTAGGCCCTTATCTCCAATATGTCCAAGCCTTTGATGCCATAACATGGTCTTTTCTCTAGAGACCACTAGATTTTCTACTCCACTTTCAGAAACCACATAATTGTTGCATGCATCAATAACAATGCTACCCAGAAGCTTGTACAAAGTTCCAACCGTACTCCTTACATCAATACTAGTGCTCCCTGAATCATCTTGCAGGTATCTTCCTCGAACATTATTTTTACACATGCATCATCCATTTTGCTTACATAAATCAGATTTTTGCCCAATTAATGAATATGCAGAACACTTAGAAGTGTTCTATTCCTTCCACCTTGCAACTTCAGCTTGACTTTTCTGCGTCCGACGATTCTAGCCTTCCTGTCATCCCCTAAGAAGACATCACCACCATCATATTTCTCATTCTTATAGAACCACCTCCTATGGGGAATGAAGTGAAAGGATGCACCTAAGTCAATGAACCATGCCTCATGATCTATACTTGAAGAAGAAGCCAAGTACACATCCCCACCTTCATATGAGGTGGTTTTCACCTCTACATAAGGAGTATCATCATATCACTTTCCTTTCTCAAGAGTTTTAGATCTACAGTCATTTTTTTAGTGCCTTTCCTTCTCTCATTTCCAATATACCTTTACAGGTTTTCCTAGAGATTTAGATCTCCCTCTATATTTAGATCTCCCATTAGAGGACTTATTTTTGTTTCTATTCTGGGACCATCCTCGTACAAACAAGGCATCTCCATTCTGACTCCATTTTTTTGTCTCAACTCCTCTGACAACAAGGATGAGACTATTTCATCAAACTTCAAGGTAGTTGTATTGCCACCTATAGCAACAACCAGATTATCCCATAATTTTGGTAGAGAATGAAAGAAACTAATGCACATATCTTCATATGAAATTTTTATATCAATAGATAACAACTGGCTTACCACAGTATTAAAGCCGTTCAGATGCTCTGTCACCGAGTCTCCATCTTTCATCTCAGTTTATACAACTTTTTCTGTAGGAACAATTTGTTCACTAGAGACTTAGATTGGTACAAAGTCCCTAACTTGACCCACAAATCCTTCGTCATATCTTCCCCTGATACATTCAACAATACTGAATCTGAGATATGTAACCATATTATGCTCTTTACCTTCCAATCCAACTTTGCCCAATCTTTTGCTGACATTTTTTTGGTTTAGTACCTAGATCTATCACAATCCAGTGACCTTTATCCACCAGCAGATCCTCCATCTTGAGCTTCCACAACTCAAAACTATGACCATTAAATTTCTTGATCTCTATCTTTCCACTGCTTTCCATCTTCTTTCACCGCATGGATCGATCTTGTAGATATCCCACTAAATAAGTTCTACCACAGGGTTGAGCAAAACCCCTCAATAGCAAAGGCATCCCCTTGAAGCTGAAACAACTATGATACCAAAAGTAGGTTTTAACCATGTACATAAATTACATGCAAATGAATTCTTAGAAATAGAAAATATACAATGGTGAGAAACACAAAACAAATACATAGAGATTTTCCCCTGGATTCTAAAACTGAGACTACCATATTGATTTTTCATTATATTCCTTTCAATGTTACAATACGTATATATACATGTTGAAGCATTCATGAACCCTAATCCATTAATCCTAGATTAGAACGTAACCATAGTTCCCTTGGCCGGACCTTCAAAATACCATGGGAAAAAAACCATCATGCCCAAAATCATGTGCAAAACCCATGCATAAAACCATAGGTAGGTCCACCAACCTAATATAGGGTCCAGAAAAAATTCCTGGGCATTGCCCCAGACCCCGTACAGGGGGGCTATCAACCCCTAGAAACCCCCCAATAGGGGGAGGTTGCACCTAGCGCAATGAAAAAGGTGAGTTATCTCCCTTGTGTGCATGAGACTAGTCATGGAAAGAATATAACACACATGGGAGAATGAGAATTTTATACGGAAGCATCCAGAACTACTCAAGCATTGAGGACAACACTTTTTTGAAGGAGAGGGGAATATTAAGTCCTTATAATACTAATGTATTACCCTTATTGTTATTATTAGTTTAGCCCTCTATTGTTATTGTTATGCCCATGTATCCCCAATGTTGTTATTTCTGTGCCACATAGAAGCCCACTTTTGTTATTGCTTTTCCCTTACATTATTATTGTTATGTAGGCTTTGATTATATTGTGATCCTTTAGACTCATATATATACAAAGGAGGTTTTATCATTTGTATCATTGAGTAATTTTTCATTTATCTAATGTAAAGGAGATTTCCCCCTTGAAAAGGCTATTTCTCATGTTTTTGATCTATCTTTTCTTCTATTTTGTGAGTCGGCTGCATAACATTTGGTATCAGAGCTTTGGATTCTAGGGTTTCACTTCTTCAAATAGGTCATATTGGAATTTTTGCTATAACCTCTTTCTATGAGGCTTCAAAAGTTGAAATTGCAATCATATGGAGCCATAATATAGATGAATTTCTTGTACAAATTTCATTACTTGGTTCACTATATTTGTAGAGATATGATCCGTGGAAGTTAGGGTTTTTGCAAGCTCCAGAATTCCATCTCAAACAAATGACCTAGGAAAAATCGTCATAACTTTATCTTCGAGAATTAGATTTGAATTTCGTACAAAGTGAATGAAAGTACACGAACTGTAGTTTTTTGTGTATCATTTTCAGAGTTGAAGGTAGAAACAGTGACACGTGTCACTCCATACAAGTTTGCTCTATTGAATCAGTGTATAATCAAGCCATTGTGGGAGATTGGGTATAACTTCTTCTTGAAGAATCTAATCTCGGTTTGACTTGTGGAATTGGAAAGAAGACTCAAAGAACTACCAAAGGATGAAATTTTAGACCTTGGGAGGCTGAAATTGAAGAGATAAAATATTTCCAATATTGTTCTCCTAAAGGCAAGAAAAAGGTGTGTATTTTTTTCTTTTAAATTTGCATAACTTTTGTTTAAAAAATCTGTTTGAAGTGATTCAAAGGGCATAGTGAAGCATATATTTCATTGTTTGATTTCAAAATTACTCGAAACAAAAAAATGGATACACCTAATGTGGTGAAGTAAAATTATAAGTGTGGACACAAACAAATTCCTTTAGCCCGATAATGGGTCTAGCCACAATTGATACATTATATGGAAGATTTCATTAGGTTAGAACCAATTAAGAGGGTCTACCTCTTAGTAAGCTTATCCCATTTGATGATGTCCTTGCTTGCTTGTTTTGGAGAATTTAGCATCTACAAATAAATACTAATTCACTAGACAAGTAGCTGTGCCTAGAACAACAATTTAAAGTGTTTTAGACTTTCCCTATAAACAATAGATAAGAAGAGAAGATAAAAGGCCTACCTGTAGTTCCACTTTCCTCTCATCCCCCTTGTATCGATCCCTTCACTCCTTCCCGTAATTAATCCGCTTGAAAAGTACCATGTCAACACAATAGAAGACAAAAACCGATCAAAGCATATGATCCATTGAATATAAATGAAAGGAATCAGAAGCAATTCTTACATATAATCATTATGAGAGAACACAAACATGGAAAAAGGTTCAAACACTTTATTAGATAGAAGAAGGAACTACAACCATCAGTGTCTGATTCAAAGTCATTCCTCCAAATTGGATCCCATCCACATCACATCAAAAGCAAGACAAGCTTGTGGAATCACATCATTTGCTCCAAAGTCAAGTCTCATAGTAGCATTATCTCCTTACAATTCAACATAGTCTAGCCAGCCCCTGATCGCTTAGATGAGTGGTCAATTTATAGGAGGATGAAGGAGGTTTTGTCATAAATGGTGGCATTGAATGACCTTCCATACTTAGAATTAGTTCCATGGAGGAAGGGATGAGAGGATAGGATGCACCTTAATTCATTCCTCATCCATTTACGAGCTCATAGGAGTAGAAAACTGAGGGAAGCTTCTAAATGATTCCAAGAGATAATAATATTCCCCAAACCCCAATCCAATTTCGCTCAAATTCTACCATCACAGCCTAAAGAGGGTTTGGGTGCTCTGCAGAGCACCCTGACAGTGTAACTACTTGCGCTGCAGAGCACCTTGGCAGTGTATCTACCTGCGCTGGTCCCTTTAGAGACCATTTCTGGATGTCTTAGGTCATGAAACTTTCTGGATAGGAGGCATTCAAAAGGGTGACTTGTTTTAGGGCATGTAGCAACTGAATTTAGGGTTTGATGAGCCCTAAAAAACTGATCTGAATGTTGGGATTTGATGTGCCCAAATGGATCTATAATCGTTGCCCCCTAAAGCATGAAGTCAGAAAAATGCCAATGTCGAATGAAATTCTTTACGATGTGATGAAGAGGTATTGAAGTGGAAGGTGACCTGCATCAATTACAATACATATATCATGATATTTGATTTTGCATGAATTTCTAAGGGAAGGCATACCTTTGCTCAACTCATAAACTTTCATTACATGTACATAAACAATTATCTACAGATATAGACCCATGACCGGAATGACTATCAATGTAAAGCCATTGTACATATCATTTAGTACTCCTGATATCGCAGCCTGGATGGATGGAACTAGATCCGGGGTCTTAAATCTCGTTCAACTGTTCGCTCAAGTATAAGTCTAACCATGTGAATATGTGATTTGAATTCAAACATAGGAAGACACCATTTGATTACCAACCGATGATGTAAGCTATTAACAGATGCAAGAGAAATCATTGACAATGATAATGATCCTTAAGGTACTATAGTAAATTTTGCATGGTGTGAATGGATGATTTGATGTCGAACACCATACAAAGTCTTTTGGTCGGAGGCCATTGATGTATGCCTATCGCCGAAAGTGAGAAACCTGTCGTTGATGCATGCAAGCTTCAAGGTACTGAATGGGTGTTTTTAAGTCAACTTCTTGGATAATGAGTTGATGTCGACAAGAAGCGACTCGTCGCAAGAGGGCCTTGATGTATCCCACATCAACGACATGAAATGAGTATAGTGATTTTTAGAGATGGAATTTGATTGAAGACATAAGGTTCAATATTGGTGGTCATGAAAATGAAGGTTTATAGTATTGCAAAAGATGAATTTTGACTCGATGGCTTCTCTTGAACATGTCGGCAACATTAAAGTGAATTGGTAGCATTGACCCAAAACAAAGTGATGGATGGTATGATATACCAACGGTGTGATAACCATCAAGCTAATAACCCAACCCAAATAGTCACGGTGATGGAGTGAAAGTGTCATGTTCAAGAGCGACCTGCTACCATAAAGTGGTTTTCCGCTTTTTCCATTTTCCCTAGTCATTGATGACCAATACCTCTTTATTTTTATCAAGCTTGAGGAGGATAACATATTCTTGTTGTCTAATTTCACCCTTTGGGCAAATCCATCACTATTTGATGTTTTAACGAGTCTAGCAAAGGTGAAACTTGGTCTTGTCTAGATGGACAAGTTTGCCGCTATTTGATGTTTTTAACGAGTTTAACAACAAAGATAACTCCATCCTTTTCATGTTTAGAGAGTTTGAAAAGGTACAAAAAAAAAATCCACAAGTTTTTTTTCATAAATTAATCTCTGAAGCTTGAAAAAGCGTAAAATAATACAAGAGAGTTATCGTTTCCAATTCGTTAACGAGCTGGAAAGGACAAGCGCTCGACAACCTTTTCATGTTTAGAGAGTCTGAAAAGAGCTTAAGGAGGAATCCATTTTGAGGAATGAGTGGTGTCTAGGGTAGCAACTAGTTCCAGTGATGTTGGAACTTCTCAAAACATGTTGATTTATGTGAAGAGGCTAGCTAATAAGACCACTCATTGCAACTATTCCTCAAAAAGGGTAAAAGAAATCAAGTGAAAGCGTATGATCGACCAAAGGGATGGGATGAAAACAACCAAGGCTCATCTGATGAAAGAGGCTGATAGAATGGCAATCACGAGGGTTAAAATGGAGATGGGTTCATTTTTACACAAGCTTGAACCATGGGAAACTATGCTTGGATTCAGTTTCATGTTTACACAAGCTTAAAACGAAAAACTATGCTTGGATTCAGTTTTATTTTTACACAAGCTTAAAATGAAAAACTATGTTTGAGATTGGTTTACATGCTCCTAGCATAATGAAAGGGAGAGTCTCCTTTAACCAGGTAGAAGTTGTTGCGGTGAAGCGTGACGGTTATCCAATAGTTTTTGGCTTCGTCCAGATAGGGACAAAGGTGAATGGGATGATTCGCTTCACATAACCTACATGGAAACTTAACTTTAGCATTAGGTGCATGCCCCTTAAGCTTTGTTACATTCACCTAAGTAGACTGCTTGCAGCTATCAGGCGGATGGAATGAAGGTTCTTTTATGAGGTCAAGTGAAAGACTCGACTGGGATATTACGAGATCTAATCAAAGACTCGAATTACAACTTTTCTCCAGGGGACCTTGTTTCATTTTTTTATGAGCTTGACACAATACAAGGAACTCTGCTCATACTCCTTGTTTCATTTTTTAACGAGGTTGACACAAGACAAGGAACTATCCTCATGGGAGCTGTTTCATTTTTTTAATGAGGTTGACACAGTAAAAGAACTATCCTCATATCCTTGATTTCATTTTTTAACAAGGTTGACACAGTAAAAGAACTATCCTCATGGACATTTGGATCACAACTCATAAGAGGTCATGAAGGAGAGATCTTGTTCCAATGTCCCCAGTACATGATGTATAACATCACTAAATTGATTGTCAATTGATATAGGTATGGAACAGGTTGCCACATAATTAACCTGTGGTGGGGATGATACCATTGGTACAAAAGGACCATTTAGGGAAGATGGTTGACTGGAAGCCATATTTGGACCGGGAAATGAAAGCTGGTCAACGGTGACAATTCTGCCTTCATGCGGGAAATACATCACTCGAAAGAGTGTGGAAATAATAGCTCCCATGTCATAAACATAGTCGCGCCCAAGAAGTAAATTGTAATATAAAGGGCCTGGAACTACCATCACATTCAGATAAATGATTTTTCCTCCCAAAGTAATAGGTAACTGAGGGAGGATCCCTAATGGTTGATTGGTTCCTTTGTTAAAACCCAACAGATTCTGGGTAACAAGCACAAGCGGCAGTGAACTGAGCACTTATCAAGTAGTTGAGGAAAGGATACTCACTGATGCACCTTCATCTATAATAGTGCCAAATACAATCATATTACAAACCTGTACTATGATCTGGAAAGGCACACAAGAAGGAAGACGAAATCCTGCGAGTAGATTCCAATCAAAGGAAGTGACTAGACTACTTGGAGGAGGTACCCTAGAAATGGAAGAATTAACCCCTTGAGTTACGAAAGTAGGAGGATTTTCCCCCTGTCTTGATGGAATAGGAGGATTTCCCCCAAGCTCATTGGAATATAAAGAAACAAAAATAACTTGAGTTGTATCATATTCACTCTCTTCAGGAAAGGTACGATTAGCTGAAGGTGAAATCAGGTCAACTATTTCCTTGACCTGTTGATTTAGGTCAGGTATAGACTCATAGGATTCACTTTCAGAGAGAGTGGGTTTGACCGATGGTTGATTTTTTGGTTAGTCAATTCATCAACTAGTGAAGGATTTAGGGAGAGTTTCCTGTAACCAGATGGAAGTCGCTGTGGTGAAGCAGGATGATTATCCAACACTTTTTTGGCTTCATCCAATTAGGGAAAAAGGTGAATGGGGTGATTCCCTTCACATGACCTAGAGGGAAACTTGATTTTTCCCTTCTTTCCATGAAATTTACTATCACTAGTTGATGGTGTGTCACCAACATGATCTAGAGAAGTTGATAACACAGGATGATGTGAACGAGAAGACCACTATTCTAAGATTTGAGGAATATTAGGACAATTTCAAAGAAGATGGTCTCCTGCACAAAGTTTGCATGGATATTGAACTTTGTGAGGCTTGACGGACGGTTTCTCATCAGATGTTTTATTCAAAGCAATGGTTGCTTGGTTGTCCCTTTGTTAAATTTTCTTGTTCTTTTTCTTCTTCTTCTTAGCCACCTGGTTACTAGTACCAATACTTTCACCAGGTGAAGAGGAAGAAGAGGAGGAAGAAATAAATGAGGAACAAGGCAAAGGGTCAACTTTAGGATCAATTGGAGGTTGATTTTGTCCAGTTGGAGGTGTACTCGATTGCGGAGAAATCATGACATTTTGAACCAAGGAGGTTGAAAACAACCATATTAGCAAGCCAATGGTAAATCCTAGAAGGGATAATGTGGCCATATAAGGAGCACCAATATTTCCGAAAGTAGGAAAAGGACTAGGATTCCCATCAAAAGGAATTCCTTGATCGGTGGACTCTGGATTTGTCACCATATGTTTCAACCTAAGATCAACTAAGGAGTGAGTGTGGAGGATGTTATCTGTTGTCAATTAAATTTCTTTTAATCAAAGTAACATAACAAAACAAAAGAGGGATAATCTAGGCAAAAGTTTTACCAAGCAACTCTAAACTGCAGAATACCTCCTAGCGAACCAGGAAGTACAGGCAGGCAATCTCCCGAAATGTTCTGTTCAGTGTATCATAGTGTACAAGGCGGCCGACTCGGTTACCTAAGGATGGATAGAAACCTAGTGTTGTCCTCCCATAGATACCCGAAAGTACATGGAGGCCCAATCGGTATAAGCACTGTCTAATGCAAAACCACACAGTGAGAGCATTCCCATATACTTTACGTATTGTAACACTGCCTTATATACCTAAAGGTACATGGACGAGATACGATATACTCATGTACGTGGAATGAGGTATCGCACTCGGGATGTATTGCAGACAAGTTAGCCACAACTACTTTGTTTTACGACGTTGGAACACATCTCTAGCCTAGACCTCTAAATGTTTTTCGTTAGGTGACAATGCTCGATTAGGTAAATTCAGATAAATTTTAAGTTGATATTCTTTAGAATTTGCCTTTCAAGGTTCACCACGTGATGTATGTTTGAAATTCCTAAAATGCAACTAATATGATAAGCATTCTTTCCATTCAATTTAACAATGAAAATATTTAGCTAGTAGGGATAGAGCAATCAGATTTTTGACAAAGAGTAAGGAGCACATCTAATGCATTTTCCCTAGCTATTCCTTTCAACCATTCACAAACTACAATATGAATGATGCAATTTTTTCTTTTCAATTTCCTTAATGTGAATATGAAAAAAAAAGGAAATATGCACATACAATCAATCAATCTTTCATAAGAACGAAGACTTCTATGACAGTTCTAATTTGAAGGAAGAAAATACTTTACGACACTTACTTTTGAACAAAGATTAATCAACTATATTCTAACTTTGACTATAGACTGATAATGACAAAGAGAACATTAAGAAACATTAATAAATCAAATCAAAGTAGGGTTGGCAAAGGAGATAAAAATTTGTTCTCTGAGACATGATATTCATTGATCAATCAACAAGTAAACAAACAGAGAAAAATTAACAAAAACACTTTCCAAATGTGGGAATTTGACCTAAGGTTGATCAACGTAGGTCAAAGAGGGCCTAACTGCGTTGCAGAGCACTGTTTCTCACTCAAGAGTGCTTTGCAGAGCATTGTCCCTTGACCAAGCCTGTGCTGATTTCTGAGAGGCTACTCAAGAGTCATCTAACCTCAAATTTTTTACCAAAATTCAATGCAAAAGAGCTGAAATAAAGTTAAGAACACAAGTAGGGTCTACAAGAATATTTGAGGAGGTGGATAAGCTACTAGGAAAGAGATTTCATTTCCCTAGTATGGTTGCCAATTTGTTTTGGAGAATTTAGCATCTACGGATAAATACTAATTCACTAGACAAGTAGATGTGCCTAAAACAACATTTTAAAGTGTTTTAGACTTCCCTATAAACAATAGATAAGAAGAGAAGATATAAGGCCTACCTGTAGTTCCGCTTTCTTCTCGTCCCCCTTGTATCGATCCCGTCGCTCGTTCCTGTACTTAATTCGCTTGAAAAGTACCCTATCAACACAATAGAAGACAAAAATAAATCAAAGCATACGATCCATTGAATATAAATGAAATGAATTAGAAGCAATTCATACATATAAGCATTGTGAAAGAACACAAATGGAAAAAGGTTCAAACACTTTATTAGATAGAAGAAGGAACTACAAGCATTAGTGTCTGATTCAAAGTCCTTCCTCCAGCTTGGATCCCATCCACATCACATCAAAAGCAAGACAAGCTTGTGGCATCACATCATTTGCTCCAAAGTCAAGTCTCATAGCAACATTATCTCCTTACAATTCAACATAGTCCAACCAGCCCCTGATCACTTAGATGAGTGGTCCATTTATAGGAGGATGAAGGAGGTTTTGTCATAAATGGTGGCATTGAATGGCCTTCCATAATTAGAATTAGTTCCATGGAGCAAAGGATGAGAGGATAGGATGCACCTTAACTCATTCCTCATCCATTTCAAGCTCATAGGAGTAGATAACTGAGGGAAGCTTCTAGATGACTCCAAGAGATAAGAATATTCCCTAAACCCCAATTGAGTTTTGCACAAACTCTCCCAACGCCGCCTAAAGAGGGCTTGGGTGCTTTGCAGAGCACCCTGCCAATGTATCTACCTACACTGCAGAGCACCCTTGTAGTGTATCTACCTGCTCTGGTCCCTTTAGAGACCATTTCTAGATGTCTTAGGTCATGAAACTTTCTGGGAAGGAGGCATTCAAAAGGGTGACTTGTTTTAGGGCATGTAGCAACTGAATTTAGGGTTTGATGAGCCCTAAAACACTAATATAAATGTTGGGATTTGATGTGCCCAAATGGATTTGTAACATTTCTCACTCCAACTATCTCTCACTTCCTTCTTCAAACACCTGAAACAAGTAAACAACAACAAACAACAACCGTGATAATAGACAAATTGTAATTCATCCTACTTAACAAGTCAAGAATCATTAAGCCATGAATGTGTAAGATGACAAATCATGTAGGAAATCAATCGATAGTTGCATGTATATATTGTATCAAGAAGAGATTACAACCATTGCCTTGACATTTCTGTTCTCCTCCGACAAAACTAGGTTCCCACACACTTCTACTAGCATTCCATGATGGCCTCAACAATAATAGTTTTAAGGCTCTTCCCTTTTGGCTTCACTCAAAACCAAATTCACACTTCTCCCTCACACAACTAGAGAGCTACAACTATGAATAACTTTATTGTATACTCCAAACCAAAATAGCACTAGCCCACAAACATTAACACTAGCTTGTGCTTGGGAAAAAAGGAGGTTTATATAGGATGAATGGATGGGAGAAGGATCCTCTTCTCATGGGAGAAGGTCTTATCCCTTGAGGTAGTTCCATCATTATAGGGGAAAGGATCCCAAACTGACATCCTCGATCCCATCCGGCCAAACCATTTACCAGACTTTCGTTATGAAGCTTCTTGTTGCGGAGGTAAATCTGCGGAGGTAAATCCCCTCTGCGGACAGAGGTGGATCCCACTAGCCCCACAGGCGTCTAGCAACAATCAATCACGCTGCATGCAAGTTCCTAACTATACAATTTAGAAGTCGATCAGGGAGACCAACCTGGGATCCAACGCTGTTTGCTTGTGGGAGAAGTGTCGCTCCTGTCCTCTAGCTCTGGCCGGTCGCTATCCCTTGCGCTCCACGCATGAACACCTGCACAAATGAAGAACAACCCACAAACAAGCATAAAATCCAAAATCGTACAGCTATATATCAGTCAAGCAGGATACAAATTCACAATATTACCAGTAGAAACACATGAATGGAACCATAATAACAGTCGCTTATCATTTAATAGAAAAGAGAGAAGAATTACAACCACTTAAGGCTTGACGCTGCAAATCTCCTCTAGCTGGGTCGGCAGTCAGTCTGACATGTCTTGCAAAGTCACTTTCTCTCTCCAAAATCCGGCAGCAAAACCTCTCTTTCAGCTCTTAGCTCAATACTATCTCTCTCACTAGCTTGTTCACTCTTTGCACTATTAACTCTAGCCTCCAAAAACTAGCCTGTTCATTATGGGGAGACAGGCCTTTATAGATGGGGGGAGAGGAGATATGCATTGTATGTGGACAAATTCTGAGTTTTTGGTAATGTCCCATAATAACCATTGAGTTGAGTTGCCTTGGATAGAAAAGCCGACGGTCGACTGCTTTTGTGGGCTTTTTCCTTCAGGGAACTGGGTGAGTCATGGAGGAAAAAGCATTCTAGCATGCGCTGGCCAAAAATCATGCCCAATTTGTGTGGCGCGGGCCATGCTCTGGGACAGAGCGTCTATGGGCGCGCCCTCTTTGTAGGGACTGAGCCATTGGCGCAGGTTAAAACACTGTGGACCCGCGCTAATGGGAAAAAGGCATTTTCCAAGGTTAATCTTCAGAGGGTGTCTTCAGGGTTATTGAACTTCATACTCAGGAGACCTCAATGCAAGTGTTTTCAAGTTATGTCACTGGTCACAGGTCCGTAAATGTGTCCTCCAGTGTGTGACAACGGGGGGGTAACAGGGACGGTGACCAACGGTGACAAATTACTGCGTAACAGATGCCCCCTAAAGCATGAGCCTCGAGAAAGAGAGAGAGGTGAAGTGCTTTACAAGATCATATCCAACTGTCGCCGAGAATCTGCATGGAGACTTACAGTATGATAGTTCAAATACATGATGTATGCGGTATGGGCGCAGCCATCCATTGACAGAGTACATAATAATCGAGATCCGTAGTATGGACGCAGCCATCTAGTTGGGATCGATGAATAGACTCAGGTATGGTCGTAGCCATCCAGTGAAAGAGTCATGTATCAAAATCACGCCTGGATTACAACAGAAACAATCCAGGGTCTTGCGCTCCATCTCGACCCGAACACAAGTACAAGTCCAAGCAGGTGAACATGTAAGCTGAAGTCGAACATGCTTGGACATCATCTGATTACCAATCAATAATGAAAACTGTTAACAGACGCGAGAGGTACCACCAATAATGACAATGGCCCTCAAGGTACTACAGGTACAGTCTACGGCATGTGAATGCATGAGCCGACGTCGAACACTCGTAGAATTATCCGATCGGAGGCCAATAATGAAAACCTCGCGTCGAATACGAAGAACTTGCCATTGAGGCACGCAGGCTCCAAGGTACCGGAAGGGAGTCTCTAGGCCACTTTCCTGGATAATGAGCTGAAGTCGATAGGAAGTGGTCTTTGTCGAAGGCGGGCCATAATGTTTCCCACATCATCGACGCGAGACGGGAAGATACAATGTTGTGAAATAAGATTTATGAACTATCAAGCGGAGGCGGTTTTCTTTTTGCAGAGGTGAACTTCTCTTGAACATATTGACAGCACGACAGTGAAGTTGGCAGTATTTGACATCACTAGATCAGAGGT
>APFE030589690.1:0-59148 GCA_000404065.3 Pinus taeda | reverse complement strand
GGTCGCAGCCATCCAGTGAAAGAGTCATGTATCAAAAATCACGCCTGGATTACAACAGACACAATCCAGGGTCTTGCGCTCCATCTCAACCCGAACAGAAGTACAAGTCCAAGCAGGTGAACATGTAAGCTGAAGTTGAACATGCTTGGACATCGTCTGATTACCAGTCAATAATGAAAACTGTTAACAGACGCGAGAGGTACCACCAATAATGACAATGGCCCTCAAGGTACTACAGGTACAGTCTACGGCGTGTGAATGTATGAGCCGATGTCGAACACCCAACACTCTCATAGGAAGCACCAACATGCTTGACGTATAGAACATTGCCATCCAAGTAGGAAGAGGCAAAGCAAGACGACCGGTCGACAATGACAATCTTCCCTTGACAGGGAAAATGAATCACGTGAAATAGAGAGGAGGCCACGACATGCATAGCATGGGTCCAACTTTGGTCGAGTAAAATATTATAATTGAGATTGGCGTAAAAAATCTCTACCTCGAATTGCACTGTCTTGCCTTCTAGAGTAATGGCAAGGTTAGGTAAGACACTGAAGGGTTGTGAATCGCGCCCATCGAAAGCTTCCAAATTGTTCAGAGATTGGTTCAAAGAAGGAGAACCAATAGCCTTCCAGCATGCGGTTGACATGATGTAGGTGGAGGCACCTTCATTGATGACAGTCTAGTGGATGGTCTTCTCATTGATGATTACATGAATGAGAAAGGAAATCTGATGAGGGAGGCACGAAACATGATTCTCTAGATCAAAACATATCAAAGTGGAATTGGTGAGATCGATACCCCCAATAGCTGATAGCAAAGATTTCCGCTGCGATGGGCAACTTTGGAGCACCTTGAGAGCCAACATAGCTGATGGCGCCTGAACCAAGTCCTTAAGAATATTATAGTGCTGAGTGGCTCGAGCGTTAGGATTGTACGAGAATTTTTGCAGCACAACTCGAGAGGGTCGCTGTATAGTGGAATCAGGGTTAGGGCACTCAATATGAAGAGGGCCATAACTCGGGGCAAAAGAAGAAGGGGTGGCTTCCATCTTTTTCCTGGCTGTCGAAGTAGGAGTTTGATAATCTTTTGATCTAGTAGCCACATTAATAGGCGTACTCATCATGAACACTTGAGATCTTGAGGAAGTAGATGATTGGGGTTGGTCTACCATTTGGGTCTGCTGAGACGGAAATGAATCTTTAAGGACAATGGGGGTCCCTTTGAGCAAGTGACTAACTTCAGATCATCGGGGAAAATCCTTAGTGTAGTGATCTTCCTCGCAAATGAGGTAGGGATACTTAGGTTTCCATTGCGAAGATTCGCCAACAGATGATTTGGAAGGACCCTATTTTGGGGTATTGACTTTACCCTTGCCTTTGCCTTTGTTCTTAACTTTTGAGGATTTTTTAGCTGCGGTAGACTGGATAATGTGGACCTCTGAGGTTTTACTAGGGCCAGGTGGATTCTGGGAAGAACTATACGAACACAATTTGAGACCGACTTCTGTTTGGAAGAAGATTTAGCAGGGGTTTGGGATACTGAAACAATAACTCCATCGATAGGAGTTACAGTTTGTGACTTTGATGCCGCGAGATCGAATGATGGTCACGTAGCATCGGGTAATAACTCATACAAAGTGCCAGACTAAGAGTAAACTAGATCCAAGTACTGGGCATGAGCAATGGCTTTCTCTCCAGTGACACATCCACCCATAGCTATATCATGAGAAATTGGGGCCACAAATGATTTATTGAAGCATTTAGTGACTAACTGATCAACAATCTCAAATTTGATTAGATGATGTCTACGTCTCCATTCATGGATGTGATCAGAGATGTGTGTCGCAGTATGTTACTTAAGTGATGTGAGCAAATAGGTGCCAGTTTCATAGCGAACTGACATTTGAAAATGCATGAGGAAAGCCATGGCTAAAGAGTTAAAGTCATGGTAAGTACTTCGAGGCAGCTCGATGTACCACTTGGCTACAACGCTTATGAGGGTTCGTTGGAAAGGTCGGAGATGAATCTTGAGGATCTTCTTTTGCTTTCCCATCGAACTTTGGACAATCACTTGGTATCTTGGACGTTCCAGAGGCCAGTATGGCGAAAGAAGGATTGGATTGTTCATAAAGTGAAATACATTTGACAACTCTAGTGTGGCAAATAATAGAAATTGGGTGTTAAAAGGCATAGGAGGTCGATAAGTAGGTCCAAACAAAGGAGCCCATCCCTTCTGGTAAGGATTTTGGCCCCATAGTGGGGGATTTTGGCCATATGGCATCTGATGCTAGCCCCATTCCAGGTTACCTTGACCATAGGGAGGATTTTGACCTTGAATACCTTGGAACTGTCCGACCATAGGTTGTGATAAGCAACATATGGGTTAAAAAGATGTTGAATCTGTTGACCTTGGACATATGGATATTGGACCTGTTGTCCTTGAACATACGGGTGATGAACTTGTTGTCCCCAAACAAGAGGATTTTGGACCTGATGTCCTTGGGCATAAGGTTGATACACTTGTTGCCTTTGGACATAGGGATTCTATACCTGCTGCACTTAACCAAAAGGATTTTGAACCTATTGACCTAGGGCATTAGGGTTTTGTACCTGATGCCCTTGGCTAGAAGGATTCTAGACCTGTTGACCTAGGACATTAGGATTTTGGGCCTACTGCTATAGGACTTGACCTTGGTCCTACCCTTGTAAGGTTTGACCCTGTTGATATGTATACAAGGGTTGCTGCTGCCCAGGTTGGTTTTGTTGTTGCAAGGGTTGACCTTGTGGTTACAAAAGTTGTCGCTAAGGTTGTAGAGGTTGGCTTTGTGAGGACATGGGCTGGGAGGTGCGTGGAGCATATTGCTTCTACTACTGCTTCGTTTGTTGTAACTGTTGTGGGGTTGACCTTGCGGTTGTTGTAGTTGACCTTGCTGCGGGATAATTTTCCCTTGTTGTTTCACAGATAGCCCTTGTTGTAACAAAGGTTTCCCTTGTAGTAACAAATGTTTCCCTTGTTTTTACAGAGGTTGTCCTTGCTGTTGCAAGGGTACTTGAACAATGCTCAGAAATTTTCGAACTGAATATGGCCATAACCACCCTGGAAGGTGGATGAGCCAGGCTGAATGTACTAGCCAGATTGATGGGTGTAAGGCTGATTAACCATTCCTTGAGAACCATATGGAACGTAAGGAGTTTGGTATTGGACTTGAGCCTTGTAGGGCTACTGATACAGGACATTGCTCGATCCAGATGGACCAATGGGATTCTGAACCTGTTGGTACTAGACATTGCTTGATACAGTAGGATTAGCAGGGTTATGAATAACAATGGAAGAAGGTTGGTTCATACCAAGCATGTGAGCTTGTGAGCCACTCACATTGGTGGCACTTGACACCATAGAAACATTCAGGTTTTTCCTCGTAGGCGGTGGCACAACTTGGCCACTAACTAGAGGGATGGAGGAACTGACAGAGACATTATTCGAAACTGCCAGTTGTGCCTTATGGGTAACTGTGATTGATGATACAAGGGTGTTCGCAATGGTGGGTTGCACTAGGACTGAGGTAACAACCTGTTGGGAAGTCGTGTTTGTAATGAATAGACCGTAAGTAGGCATGGCGCTTGACACCCAAACAGGGTTATGGTAAAGTGATGAGGCACTAGGTGTACCTGAAACCATCTGTGCCAAAGACACATAGTTAGGTGGAAAACTGGTGGGAATACCCCCAGTATAGGGGAAACCCTCAGGAGGAAAAGGCTACTTTTCCTCCTCGAAAATGTGTGGATTAGAAACTTCAGACTCTTCCAAAGAGGTGACTGGAGCATTGCCTTCAAGTTCCATATCCAAGAACAAATGACGACGAATGGCCGAAGAAGTATGAGGGGATAGTTCCAAAGAACACCCAACTGGTCATACATATTGTAAGGACATTGTGGTGATATCACAACAGGGTCAAATAGAGGATTCAGAGGGATAACCAGTCCAAGCTGACCGCCAGTGGTCAACGAGCTCTCAGGAGTTTGAACAGGATTGTCCGGAGATTCCGCGCCAAGATTAGCAGATGACCCATTATCGAAAGTAGGCAGAGGACGAGATGGCAAAGGTTGAATGCTCAGAACAATTTCGAGTTCAAAACCTTGGTCCTCGAGTGACTCTGGTAACTCAAGAAATGACTCCTCAAATAATATTTGAGATGGAGGAGAGGAAGAGGAACTGGGTGAACCAGATGGTTCATCCACAATGACCTTGTCTTAGTGGACAGAAAAAATAAACTTCAAGGCTTTAGAATGTTCTTTTAAGGGAAAATCATGATTTGGTCTTAGAAAAGACTAATAGGGTGTTATCGGATTGTGGGCAATCAATTATTAAGATGCATAAAAGACTGGTGCTCTTTCATTTTCTAACAGTCGAGAAAGAAACAAAGATGACTCTATCACTTTTGATTGGAAACGAGCTCGAAAGGACAAGTGTTGGAATGATATTTTAAGTTTAATGAGACAAAAAGATCAAATGACTGCTCTGGATGATCTTGGTAAATAGGATTACCAGGCAACCGTGAATTGCAGAATACCTCCTAGCGAACCGAGAAGTATGAGCAGGAAATCTCCCTGAATGCTATGTTCATTGTATCACGTTTGCAAGGCGGCCGACTCGGCTTCTTAAGGATAAAGGATTACAACCTAGAGGGGTTTCCCGTTATATAGTCGACAATATGGGGAGCACAAATCCGTAATAGCATTGTCTAGTGCCGAAGCTAACGACAACTGCTAGGTTTAAAGACATCGGAACATGTCTCTTGCCTAGACCTTCTAGATATGATTGTTAAGTGTCAAATGCACCTTAGGTTAATTGAATTCATTTTAAAGTTTATCTTGAGTTATGTTTCAGTGTTCAGATCTTAGTGATGCGACTCGAAAAACCTTAAATGCAACTAAATGAGACAAGACCCTTTCAATTTGATGAATTGCCTATGCAATCAAATGCAAACAACCAAGCAACTAAAAGCAAAATGATCTTTCACAACTTCACTTTTCGAAAAAATAAACTAATGAAAAATGCATTCCAATTCCTAATTTCCCGACAAGCACATTTCTAATAGTCCTTTCAAAAGCGAAAAGAGTTATTTTCCTTTTTCAAATGCCAATGCAATTCTATTATTTTAATGATGCAGGCTATCATAGCACAATGATGAAACAAACTAGAATTTCATACTTTTCATGAAACAATGAAATAAAATTTTCACATACAATACTTCAATGAAGAAGTTTTCAAGACAATTAGCTCTTCAAGCAAATGGAAACATGAAAAGAGAGGTTTAGTCAGACTAATAAAGCACTAACTTTACCAACGAGAAGACAAGCAACATAATCTATGCTGGAAAAGAAACGTTTAGACAAGCAAAAGAAAACTTTTCAAACTTGTGTAATGGAAGTCAAAGTTATAAAAGGGCCGCAAACGAAATGCAAGGAGTAAGTGCACCTACAACTTGACTCACTGATTTCACAAATAGCTGAATGGATGACAATCTAGATGCCCTAGTGTCACTGACCACCCAATGACTCAAGAAATCAAGTAGAAAGATGATAAGCCAACAAGAAAACAAAACCAAATGAAAAGCAACTTTCTAGTCAGGGAGAAAACATTCTAAAAGGCTTACAGGGTCAAAATCATGAGAGCAAAACACACTGGCCAAGATTGGGGACAAACTCTAATCTTCACTTACAAGCATCAATGCCACTGCAACTAACAACAAGCTCCAAAGGCTAGTCAGCGCGACTGTTTCTTAGCATATTGCGCTGATCAGCGCCACTGTTAGCGGATTAAGCATGCTGATCGAGGGAGCCAAGAAATTTATTTATTTATTTATTATTTATTTATTTATTTTTTAAACAGGGACCAGATTTTCTACTATGAATTTCAAACTGATGCCAGTAAGCAGGAGAAAAGAAACATAACCAAAGGGAAAAAGTGGAACTAGAAAAGTTCACACGAAATCTAAGACAAACAAAGGGATTGGCTCCCCAACGGAGTCGCCAATTTGTGGTGAAGTAAAATTATAAGTGCGGACACAAACAAATTCCTCTAGCTTGATAATGGATCTAGCCACAACTGATACATTCTATGGAATATTTCCTTAGTTTAGAACCAATTAAGAGGGACTACCTCTTAGTACACTTATCCCATTTGATGATGTCCTTGCTTGCTCACTCCAGCTATCTCTCGCTTCCTTCTTCAAACCCATGAAACATGTAAACAACAACAAAAAACAACCGTGATAATAGAAAAATTGTAATTCAACCTACTTAACAAGTCAAGAAACATTAATCCATGAATATGTAAGATGACAAATCATGTTGGAAATCAATCGATAGTTGCATATATATATTCAATCAAGAAGAGATTACAACCATTGTCTTGACGTTGGCGTTCTCCTCCGAAAAAACCAGGTTCCCACACACTTCTTCTAGCATTCCATGATGGATTCAACAATAATATTTTTAAGGCTCTTCCATTTAGGCTCCACTCCAAACCAAATTCACACTTCTCCCTCACACAACTAGAGAGCTACAACTATTAATAGCTTGCTTTTTACTCCAAACCAAAATAACACTAGCCCACCGACATTAACACTAGCTTGTGCTTGGGAAAAAGGGAGGTTTATATAGGATGAATGGATCAGAGATGGATCCTCTTCTCAAGGGATAAGGTCTTATCCCTTGAGGTAGTTCCATAATTATATGAGAAATGATCCCAAACTGACATCCTTGACCCCATCTGGCCAAACCATTTACCAGACTTCCATTACGAAGCTTCTAGAGCTAGAAGCTTTAGCTCTTAATTTAAAAAACTTTCCATAACAGGACCGATGTGACTTGAACAAAGCTTAGTCATTCCGATCGGCACTAGGGACAATGCCAATTCCTGCATATCAGTGCTAGGAAGACAAGGGCCATTAGCGTCGGTCTTGTAAACTGGTCAAAACTGAAGTTTCAGGGGAAATGGTGCAAAAGGGAATTGATCTGCTCATGAAGAGGGACACAATGGGGGTTTCTTCATGAAGGGAAAGCATGTAGGGTTCACTGTAGAGGTCCTCCAGGATCAAGGAACGAAGAGTACAGGGACAGTGACAAAATGCTATGTAACACCTAGTAAGCAACCAAAAATATCTATTATGATGTATGAAGAAAAGGAAGAAATGCAACATGATATATCGAAGTTACAAGACCAAGTGCAACAAATTTTGCTCTTGTAAAGAGTAACAAAAAATGATTTGGAATCTAATATGGATGGTTTAGAAGTAAAAATAAAATGAAACATGGAGGTTTTTAAAGTAGACATGGACACAATGAATGCCAAGTTGGAAGGGTTGACAAAGTTGTTGCAAGAAAGGCTTCCCAGTGGTGACAAGGTAATTCATGAAAATCATGATGAGGACAAAAGGAATATGAATTATGATTTTAAAGACTCCAATGTTGGGTTTAATAACTACCACATTCCAAATATAGATATGAGGAAGTTTGATGGCAAGGATTCGATAACATGGATACTATAGATGGAACAATATTTTGATCTACATGATGTGCAATACACACAAAATGTACACATTGTATCTTTATATTTAGAACCCAATCAGTTTGTATGGTATTGATGGCTTTGTTCTCGTAAACCACTTGTCACTTGGTCAATTTTTACAGAGGAAATGATAACACATTATCAGGATACAAAGAGCAACACCTTCTTTAGCCAATTGATAAATCTCAAACAAAAGGGTTCAATGATAGAGCATATTGATGACTTCCAAAAATTGAATATCAGGGTAACTAATATTCAGAGGAGCATAGGATTGATGTCTTTATGGGGATTTTCAAGGATAACATCCAACATGAGGTTCTCCTATGGTGACTTGATTCATTGGATAAGGCATTCAAGGTAGCAAGAAAGTTGAAAGAAAAATTATGACAAGGAAGTCTACCACTTACAACTATAAAGACGGGGTTGTAGTTGAAGCAAGGGTTCTTGTTTTTGACATTTCATTTACTGTATCTACCAGTAAAAGAAATGATCAAGATTTACAATACAAGACACCAATATGTAGATAAGAAGTAGTCATGGATTATGTTGGAAATATTGAGAGGGGGGTTGACTTAATATTTCTAATCAATTATTTTATTTTTAACTTCAAAAAACATTAATTGTTATTAACATAATATAAATATAAACATTCATCAACACCATTCAACATTGAACAATAATAAAGACAATGGACACATATATTTTTAGTTGGAAACCCCTCTAGGACAAAAAACACAAAACACTTCTTAATATTTGTCTTAAAAAAAAAGTACATCAATGTTTTCAGCTCCAACCCCCTAATTTACAAGCTCTAACCTGAAGGATGCTCCAATGCACTGATTTACCAACTATAACTAGGAGGATGATCCAACACCTTGGTTTATAGGCTCTAACTTTAGGGATGTTCCAACATCTTGTTTACAACTGGATGGATACTCCAACGTCCTATGCAAGCTCCAACCTAACCTAACACCACTCTGCCATTGATCTGAAAATGGGGCACTAAAGTTTTCCTGTGAGTTTACAAGAACCTCTCCCACTTCCAAAGCTTAAATGTTCCCAAGATCTAGTGATTAACCAATTGTGGAAGTAAAGGTGCTTGAAAATAGGTGTATTCTTGTGTTTGTCTTTAAACTGTTTATGTGCCTTAAGTTTATTTGCTTGAACTGATATAAAACATACAACAACAAATAAAGCAACAAATATGATGCAACAATGAGCAATCACACATAACAACAATATAATATGGAGTTCACCCAAAACTCTTGGGCTACGTCTCCTTGAGCTCTAGTCAGCTCGACTAGGCTCTCTAGGATTATGGAAAAGTCCTTTTACAACCTCCACGCTCAACTCCATTGGTTTACAAAGAACATGATGGGCTTAGAACACCATCTTATCCATGGCACTGAAGCTCTCCGGCTTACTGGCTCTGGCTCTCACTTTGGCTCTTGGCTCTAGCTTTGGCTCTGGATTTTGGCTTTGAATCATGGCTCTAGCTTTGGCTCTGGCTCTTCGGCTCTCGCTTCGCTGAGGTCTCTCTCTCTCGGCCTCTACATTCCTCTATAGTCTTCTTGACCTCCAAGCGACTCTCAGCAACCTTCCAATGACCTTTTTCTCAGTCCTCTAGCTCCCTCGGCAACCTTCAACTCCCTTCATCATTTATGCTCTCTGTGTTTTTATCATGCATCGGTTACAATCCTCCATCATTGAAGAACCCGACTGTTTCTTCACAAGAATCCATTTAAAAATGGAAAAGAACAGGCAGGCAGGAAAACCTAGTCATTTTCCCTTCCTCTGGCCGTGTCAGCCAAATAACGGAAATACATAGGAAATGCACACAAAACACATCATGGGCCTTTGGCCCGAACTTCAAATATTATGGAATCGGACCTATAAACCTTATTGGGTCCATCCAAATATTGCTTATTGCTATCACTTAAGTGGGAGGTCTAAAAACCTCAATACACGGGAATACACAGAAATCCCAAATTATCGGATTTCAAAATCTATGAAATCGAGTCTATAATCCCTTTCGGGTCCACCATCCATCGCAATATCGTAATCACATCGTCGCATGGCCAAATGGCCAAAAACCCATTTGCACAGGAAATACATTGAAAATATGAATTTCCAGATTTCAAATATTATGCAATCGCACTTATAAATTCCATCGGGTCCACCCTTTATCGCAAGTCCCATATCGACATATTGTAGTGCATTGGCCCTTTGTATCGGGGGTTCACCAATTGCCGATCGCCGATCGCTCTATTAGTGCTATCGCATCGGCCCATCGGAACATTGGCATATCGCATATCATTGTTGCAACGGCCCCAGGGGTCTTCCCTTTGGTCAAGCTAATTGCTGATCCACCAATCAGATCCTGACCATTGATCCGCGACCGCCAATCCAAAGGTTGACAGTCCATTTTGGGCGCGTAGCCTGCACGGGGATTAACCACCCGAAAAGGCGGTTTCCTCTCTCCTCCACTATGCCACATGTTGGCCAATGTATGGATTTAGGCAGAGCCCGTCCAATGTCACTTACCGCTTGAGGCCTGCCCGAAATACCGCTTACTGCCCCTTCCTTTCGGAACTCAAAAGGTTCACCTGTTTGGTTTATAAATCCGTCGGGTCCGCTGAAGACCTTTGCGCGCATTTAAAGTCCTTTCCCTTTGTTTATTGCGATGTGATAAAATAATGCGATGTGATGGGTTCCAAGGGTTTTTATGTTAAAAACACATTTTCCCTTAAGTCCCACTTATATAAGAATTTGCCTCCTTTTCAAAGGACAAATGCAAACTTCTTTTTACGATAACTTCTTCCTCCGAAGTCCCTTTTAGCCCATTCAAGTTGCAATAGATTCAAAATGAAAAGATATACGCAATGGGGCTATTTCCAATAGCATCCTTAGACTTTCATTTTACTATGTGAGGAACAATTTAGACTTAGAAGTCTATTCTAGATCCATTTTGGATCACACCTTCCCACTAAAAGAATTTTTAATCTCCAAAAGACCGATATACTGATATGGACAGTAAATGAGAGTAACAACACCTATTCTTTCAACCTCCATATACTTGCCTTGCATAGTGCCTCTAAACCAAAGCCTTTGACCACTCTCTTTATTGGATCTGTTGGTTCTCTTGGGAGGAACTGGTTCTCCTCCTTGACTTCATGCAGAACTCCAGCTGAGATGGTCATAGAAGGTAGTTTTAACTTATCTACCTTGATCATTGATCCAAGGTGGCTCAAAAAAATGTGAAGTGACATCTGCTTCACAAAACTTTCATTTGTACCTGTTTGACAAGCTGTCAACAACAACTGTTAACAAAAATACAGACAACAACTGGATGGACTAAACTCCTGCTTCAACAAAAGAAACAAATTTCACATCTTGTGAACACCTCCATGTCTTACATCTGCATACAAATGATGTACTAGATACCAAGCCCACAAAACATGCCTTTACAACAAATGACCCTTCAAGTCAAGCATGTAGAAGAAGACCATTAGGACTCTTTTTCAAAAGATGAAACACTTCAGCATTATGTCCATCTTGGAGACCAAGTTAAATTCTCCCAAGTCAACATTGCATGCATGTTACAAGAAAGAAATCAACCCTTCAAGTTAATTACACATACATGTTCAAATACAAGGAAATCATCAACATGCCCATGTTCATGCACAACAAGCTTATGCATGCATTTCATCCTTCAAATTTTGCTTAAGCACATTGTAATTGCAAAGCTGAAATGAAATATAATGTTGCATCAACAAAGTGAGTCTTCTACTCAATTTTTCCATTCACATTCTTGGAAAAATCTTGCAACTTGCATTCCATCAACAAAGAAATGCAAATATATGCAACAATAGACATGCAATCTTTATTGGATAAGAAATCTAACCATTTATTACCAACCCACTTCAAAGGTGCTACCTTTTTCTACACATCAACATCAACATGTGAATCATCCTGAAACACATCATCCATGGAAGCTTCCTTTCCATTCTTGCCATTTTCTCTTTCCACCTTCTTCAAGTTTCATGGAAGCATTGCTGGATTCAAAGTCCAATAGCAAGATGCCCTTGCTTATGGCAGTAAGTGCAACACATGTGCATCCTCTTGACAACATGATTTGCCTTGTCTAGTGGACCTTTGGCTTCTTGCTTCCTTTCCTTCAAAAGTTTCCTGTATGTGGCCATTCTCTTCCAACATCTAGAAACATAATGGTTATCCAAACCACAAAAGGAACATGCAATTCTTTTCCCATATCTATGTGGAAATTTACCATACTAAACATAATCAAAAGGAAGATGATTAGAACTAGATTTATACCTTTTTCTTTCACCTTTATTGCCTTCATGAGGAGGCGAAGCAAATGAAGAAGTGGTTCCCTTTGGAACACCATCAATCTCTTCAAGTCCGTCAGAGTTTCCACAACTCTCTGGTTCTAGTGTGTGCTTCTGAACACCTGCATCCTACAAATGATGTTTCAAGCTATTGCATTTCTCTTGAATACAATCTTCACACTCTTGAGGTAGAGGACCTAAGATGAAACTCCTTCTTCGAACTATTTCAATGGCCTTCATGGCAGCTTTGGAACTTCCTCCATAAGACTGTCCATAGCCAAGATCCAAATACTTAAGTCTTTCCTCAACCATTATTGGCTCAACAATACCCTGTGCATGTGTACCCAGGCCTTTTCCTTCATAGCCCATCTTGGACATTAGCTTGGAACCTATGCCTCTGGTATTCTTTTCAAAAGAACCAATATAAGCTTTCTTAGAAGAATTTGAAGACAAACTAGAATTATTTACCTCTTCTTCAAGGTGATACTTGACTAAGGCATATTTGGCAAAAAAGAGTTGTGACTCCAACTCATGCATCCTTTTTAGGTTCATATTTGCAATATGAAGTTGCCTCTCCATTTCCTACAATTTGTCAAAAAGCAACTGCTTCTCTTCCTCCACGGAATTCAATTGCTCTCTAAGTATATGCTACTCTTCCTTCCATCCTCATACATTTCCCTCACCATATCCATCATGATGAAAAAGTCTTGCTTCATGTCTTCATCAAAGAATCTTGTGAAGAAAGCAGAATTTGAGGACTCACTTGTAGAGGTAGTCATTATGCCAATGAACAAAAGAACTTCAAACAAGATTAATAAAGAGCTTATTTAGAAACCTTTTGCAACAAACCTCTTGTGCTTCAAGGATTGCCTTGAGGTCCTTTGGGATAGGAAGAATGCCTTCAGCCCTTCTTCCTTCTTGTCCTTCCTGGATTGAGCTATCAATAGCTTTCCATTCACCCCTGCAAACTCAAACAATAGTCAGTTTGCAACAAGCATATAATCAACCTATGACTGTTTAAACACCTTTCAGACAAGCGATCTTTGCTTGTCAATCAAGAATTCTGATATGATACCACTTGCTCTGGTATAATCAGCTTTGATATCACCTTCTTAAAGGTGTGTTTAATCAATCTCAGTCTCTGATACCACTTGATCTAAAAATGGGGCACTAAAGTTTTCTTGTGAGCTTACAAGAACCTCTCCCACTTCCAAAGCTTAAATGTTCCCAAGATTTAGTGATTAACCAATTGAGGAATTAAAAGTGCTTGAAAATAGGTGTATGCTTGTGTTTGTCTTTAAACTGTTTATGTGCCTTAAGTTTATTTGCTTGAACTGATATAAAACATATAACAACAAATAAAGTAGCAAATACGATGCAACAATAAGCAATCACACATAACAACAATAATATGGAGTTCACCCAAAGCTCTTGGGCTACGTCTCCTTGAGCTCTAGTCAACTCGACTAGGCTCTCTGGGATTATGGCAAAGTCCTTTTACAAGCTCCATGGTCAACTCCACTAGTTTACATAGAACACAATGGGCTTAGAACACCATCTTATCCCTGGTTCTAAAGCTCTTCGGATTTCTGGCTCTGTCTCTGGCTCTTGGCTCTGGCTCTAGCTTTGGATCTAGCTCTAGCTCTTTCGCTTTGGCTTTGCTGAGCTCTCTCTCTCTCTTGGCCTCTGCGAGCCTCTGTAGTCTGCTTGACCTCCAAGCAACTCTCAACAACCTTCCAGTGACCTTTTTCTCAGTCCTCTAGCTCCCTCGACAACCTTCAACTCCCTTCATCATTTATGTTCTCTGTGTTTTTATCATGCATCAGTTACAATCCTCCATCATTGAATAACCTGACTGTTTCTTCACAAGAATCCATTTAAAAATGGAAAAGAACAGGCAGGCAGGAAAACCTGGTCGTTTTTCCTTCCTCTGGCTGTGTCAGCCAAATAACGGAAATACATAGGAAATGCACGCAAAACACATCATGGGCCTTTAGCCCATACTTCAAATATTATGGAATTGGCCCTATAAACCCTATCGGGTCCATCCAAATATCACTTATCGCTATCGCTTAAGCGGGAGGTCTAAAAACCTCAATACACGGGAACACACAGAAATCCCAAATTCTCAGATTTCAAAATCTATGAAATCAAGTCTATAATCCCTTCCGGGTCCACCATCCATCGCAATATCGCAATAGCATCGTCGCATGGCCAAATGGGAAAAAACCCATTTGCACAAGAAATACATTGAAAATGTGAATTTCTGGATTTAAAATATTATGCAATTTCGCTTATAAATTCCATCGGGTCCACCCTTTATCACAAGTCGCATATCGGCATATCGTAGTGCGTTGGGCCTTTGTATCGGGGGTTCGTCGATTGCCAATCGCTGATATCGCCGATCACTCTATCGGCACTATCGCATCGGCCCATCAGAACATCGACATATCGCATATCATTGTCGCAATAGCCCCGGGGGTCTTCCCTTTGGTCACACTGATCGCCGATCCGCCAATCAGATCCTGACCGTTGATTAGTGATAGCTAATCCAAGGTTGACAGTCCGTTTCGGGCGCGTAACCTGCACGGGGATTAACTGCCTGAAAAGGTAGTTTCCTCTCTCCTTCGCTATGCCACGTATCGGCCAATGTATGGATTCGGGTAGAGCCCATCCAATGCCTCTTACTGCTTGAGGCCTGCCTGAAATACTGTTTACTACCTCTTCCTTTTGGAACTCAAAAGGTTCAACTGTTTGGTTTATAAATCCATCGGGTCTGCTGAAGGCCTTTGCGCATGTTTAAAGTCCTTTCCCTTTGTTTATTGTGATGCAATAAAATAATGCAATGCGATGGGTTCTAAGGGTTTTTAAGTTAAAAGCACATTTTCCCTTAAGTCCCACTTATATAAGAATTTGCCTCCTTTTCAAAGGACAAAGGCAAACTTCTTTTTGTGATAACTTCTTCATCCAAAGTTCATTTTAGCCCATTCAAGTTGCAGTAGATTCAGAATGAAAAGATCTATGCAATGGGGCTATTTCTAGAGCATCCTTGGATTTCATTTTCCTCTGTGAGGAACACTTTAGACTCAGAAGTCTATTCTAGATCCATTTTGGATCAACCATCCTCTGCTCGATCAATTCTTCCTCTACTTAATCTGCATATCAAACCCTAGCTACATCAACAAATAATTCTTTGCACATCATCAAATCAAACTCTTTTCTGACATGCAAAGCACCAATCAACATTGTTAAGACACTTGATCCACTTGTTTCCCTGCTCAACAATAATTTTTCCAAAATACCTTTGCTACATTAGCTATCAAAACTCTAGTCACTGTCAAGACAATCCCGCCTTTTCTTCTTCTCAACATTTTAAAATCAAATTGATCTAAAAAATACATCAACAACGATAACATGAAACCCAAACTTGTTAATATCAACTGTCATGAGAAATTATGCCTAACATCAGTCAAGTTCTATTTTTGTGTCAAACATAACATCAATGCCAACCCTAGAACTACCTAATAAAAAACTCTCTCTGCAACAAATTCAAGCTCATCGAATTCTCACTGTCATATCTGCAATAATATGGCATCAATCTTTTGTATATTTAACACGTTGAACTGTCAACAATGCTCTTTACTCTGTCAAATCCTGATCTATCAAATATGCATAAAATCCAAAACAATTATACTCAACTATATAAAAAAACGTTGACTACCCTAGCTTAAAAGTTTATCAACATTTATCAAATGCGTTAGTAGTGTCAAAACTCAGTATCAAGCAAGCACAATCCAGTTCTAGCAGTATAAAAGGAACAAATCAAGCCCAAGAAAATGATTCATCAATCCTCTTACTCTTAGGACTATAAATAGAATTATTATAATTTGTCAATGAGTTATAATATCAATTCTTCTTCCCATTTTAAAATTGGGTCAATGATTTCTTTTGGAAACTCAAAATGACTATATAGAATATTAAATGTTCTACAATTTAATTCTTTCGAGTTACCCTTATACAAAATTTTCAATATTAATGCTACAAAAGCACACCATTGTTTTTCTTAATTATTCAATAAAACTCAAAAAGAAGATTTCTTGTTACTTGGAATTTTCAACCCAAACATTTTACCACATGTGCATCATATGATGTTGTGTGTGGGACCCATATTTTTTCTCACCATATCATATGTATGTTCCCATACCTTGCATTAAGGCTCACAAAATGTAGCCTATCAATTATGATCATGAGAGCGCTAAGTGTTTTAGGGAAAATGTTTTATAGAAATAATTAACCCTACCACATAGCCTTGAGTCCTCAACATGCTTGTGGGAACCAAATATAATCTTCAACCATGTTAATGTGTCATGTGAAGCCCAACTCGACAAAATATTGTAGAAGATAAATCAAGCCAAGACAAAGACAAGCCAATATACCAATAACACCCAAAATCTACCTTTCAATATATATTTAGCTCATCACAAATTATGACTTCTTTTCATTAGTGTGATCAACACTTTCGAAACGATTTCATTCAAGGCTTCTACAAGTATGATTCTACACATTCTACAGTCGTTGACTAAGTATGTTGCAAAAAGATTAAATTAAAAAATTGACCACATCAAGTTAGAACACATGCCAGGCCTTCAACATAACAAACTTTGCACAACATAATTGCACACATGAATATATAACACCACTTGTGCAACACTAAGATCCATAGTTGAAAGATCAAATTTCCCATGAAACTACAATAGTTTCAAGCTTAAAATGAAATTTGAGAAACATTGGGTCTTTAGTGATTAACATGTCATTAATAAACTATCTATAACAAGGTTGCAAGAGGCATGCCCTAAAAGGGTCGAAATACTAAACTTCAATGACCAAAGAGTTTAGATTGCGTAAATGTGTTGGCCATCGAATGTCAGATAGATCAATGTACGAATCCTTCTTTCATAGAGTCGCAGATGCCAAAACAATTTATAGAACTTAACCTAAGAAAAAAAAATTGACCACTGCTTCCATATATGCTTTTGATTGTTCGAGTAAAAAATGCAGAGACAATTTTAAGACGATATACATTTTATTCCATAGTTTGCTGAGGAAATGAGCTCAAAATATGTAGCAATTGATGTGGCTTGTTGGCATTATGACTAATGTGTTGTTCTTGATGGAAACCTACTTGATGAGTTGTCTTTTGATGGCAACCTACTTAATAAACATGTCAACATGATGGTAGCAGGATGAGTATTCAGGCCAACAAAAATGTGACAAAAATATTGGACAAAGGAATATTAGTCAGAGACAAAGGAATGATAAAGATGAAGTTTTAAGAAGTATACATAGGTTCTATGAAGAAAATACATGTACATACAAAGGTACGGTGAAGCAAATTCGTGTATATGCAGGTACTATGAAGCAAAGTTGAGTACATACACATATTTGGTGAAGAAAACTTGTGTATGCATGGGTTCTGTGAAGAAAAGCCGCACACACACGGGTATAAAGAATAAAAGGTGTGTTAAGTTTCCGCACCATGGTATTCAAAATACCAAGGGTATTTACCATGGTATTGACACATAGTATTGAACCCAACAATGGATATTTAATCTTTTCAAATAATACCATTGACATTAGTGTGGTTTTGACCTATGGTATTGGCAAGGGCCAAGCTATATAAGGAGATGAAGATCAAAGTGCTTTGTGTGCAAGTGATGGATATTTAATGAATAGTTAGATCTAAAGCAAGTGTGCATGTAATGGGTATTAATGATTTGTTTCTTCTGAAACTACGTATGCACGTGGGAATTTGATGATGGATAAGATCTAATAGATCTGAAATGACAATGTACTGAATAATATTCTTATGGGTTGATTTGATCTGTGATGATAATGTTTTAATGTTTGATTATTCTGTGTATGCTGAGATATGGGTATGTTTGAAGTTCTTTTGTGCAGGGAAGGTTTGTGTCAATAATTGCAGATATGTACGCGGGTTTGATAACCTAAAATATGCGTATATTCACAAGTTTAATGCTGGTAAGTAACGTATCAATTCATATCTGTACGCAGGTTTGATTCTTGAAAAGTGTGTATACATGCAGAAGTGTTTTGAGGAAAGCACGTATATAAGCTAGGGTTTTGTTGAATCAAATGTCTGATCAATTTAATTAGTCTTGTTGTGTTTCTGTTGTCTGTCAATGAATTCTTACTTGATGATATGGGCTTAATAGTGATGTTTGAAGATGAATTGATTGAGGATTGATATGTTGAAGAGTGATGATGCTACTAGTTGTATGTGATTGAAGATTAGTGATGGTTATGTGATTATTTTAGAATGATTAAGTGGTTTTGTGCGTGACTCAACATTTATTTCAGAATGACAGTGATTAAGTTTCAGGGTTCAATGTTTTGAGATATGTACGTGAGTGTGCTTCAAGGAAGTCTCGTATACATGTAGGTTTGCTAAATTAAAGTGGAATATATATTCTAACATTTTATTGATCAAGGCTTTTCATTTGGTTCAATGAGTTGATGCAATGTTTAGGTTCAGTGTTGGTATTCTAGTGATCTAACTGCTTTGGTTGTTTGAGAATAAGTTTATTTATTTGGGTCTCAATTGTTTTAGTGATTGGTTGATTCAGTGGGTTCAATGATTGAGTGATTTGTTGTAGTGATCAATTTAAATTTTGATATTTGATATTGGGCTTAAATGATGGTAGTGGGTCTAGTCTAAAAATTTGATGAAAAGTGGCCTACAAGTTGTGATGTTTTGCATCAGGTGGATCCAGTGTGAAAATTTATGAAAAATGGTCCATAGAGGTGTTGAGGGTTAGAGAATTCAGTAAGGGAGTCGAAGCTTCCTTCTAGTGGTAGATGGTAAATTAGATCAGGGGGTAAGAGTTCCCTTCTGATGTGTGATGGTAAATGAGATCAGGGGGTTGGAGCTCCCTTCCAATTGGTGCTGGAGAATGAGAGAAGGTTGTAGCCTTCTACAGGTGGGTACCTATGTGCTGGTATGAGTATGCACCAATATAAGATTGTAAGAAGTTTTTCATTATAATAAAAGATGAAGATAGAGATGACAACAACAAATGGTTTTTTTCCACATTGGGTTTCCACCTAAAAATCCTAGTGTTCATGTGTGTTGATGTGTTGCTTATGTGTTATGGTTTATTATTTTCTTATTGCACATGGTTACTATTTAATTAATGCCTATTGAAGTATTAATACAATGGTTTAAGTTAAACAGATGATGAATTAATTAAAAATTAAGTTAATTGGATATATGCTAGTTGTCTGCATAACAATCATGTATATACATAGGTTTCTTTCAGTAAAGTCACATACAGAAGTCTGAGTAAGAAAAGAAAAGTTTAAGTGAGTTTTAAATATTGATTCACCCACCCCACCTCTTAGTATTTTTCCCAACAATTGGAATCAGAGCAGGTCCTTTGGAAGAAGGCTGATTGTTTGAAGGAAGATTCATGAAGATGAGCAATCAAGAGGGGAAAACATCTATCAAGCCACCATTGTTCAATGGAACCAATATAGTTTTTTGGAAGTTAAGAACAAGAGCTTACTTACAGTCATTTGGAGCAGATGTATGGGGAATCGTTGAAAGAGGCTATCAATATCCATCCTCCATTCCCACCGATGAAGCATAAAAGAATAAATATGAGACTAATGCAAAGGTTATCAATATTTTATTAGGAAGCTTGACAGAATCTGAATTTGTCAAAGTCATGCAACTGAATATGGCAAAGGCTATATGGGACAAGATCATCCAAAGCTATGAAGGTGACACCAAGGTAAAAAGTGCCAAACTACAAACTCTTAGAATTCAATTTGAAACTCTCAGAATGCATAATGATGAAAGTATCACAAGTTTCTTTCTTAGGGTATAATAGATCATGAATTCTATGAGAAATCTTGGTGAAGAAATAAAAGAATCATCACTAGTTGAAAAATATTAAGGACTCTAACTCCTAAATTCGATTCAGAAGTTTATGCCATAGAAGAAATGCAGGACTTGAAGAATCTTACTGTTGTACGACTTCATGGGATTCTAACAGCCTATGATATGATAAAAGTGGGTCCCTTAGATATTAGAGAAGCCGCATTCAAAGCTACTGAAAAAGGAAATGAAAAAGAAGAATCAAGTTATGCATCAGAAGAAGAAGAGGAAAACTTCGTAAAGAAACTCTAAGCGGGTACTAGAAGATTCAGAGGTAAGCTTCCCTTCAAATGTTTTTCTTGTGGTAGAGTTGGTCATTACACTGCTAAGTGTCCCTATAGAGAAATCATGAGAAAGGGAAAGAAGCTGCAAAAATAAATAGGAGAAGGTTTGAAAATGAGAGAATACTTTATAGACATAAAGATAGTGATGGTCTTTCAAATGATGAAGAAGGCGAGTTTGATCAAGAATGTCAATTACTAATGACGTTTAAAGATAGAATTAGTAATATATCAGATGTAGCGACAATTACAGATATCAACAAATATTCAAGTTTGGGAGCACCTCGCTTTCTATTAATCAAGAAAGAAGAAAATGATAACAAAGAATTATCAGGTATGGGATTTTGTTCTAACTACGTTCCATTTCCTTGTCTATGCAATAATGATAGTGAAACAACTGAACACGAATTCGTGGGTAAAAGTGAAAGTATGCACTCTAAAGAGAAAACATATTAAAAAAAGATGTCTCTAGAAGCAGATGATCAAGGCAAGTTAGAAACAATGGACAATGGAGATGTGCCTACGTTAAGCAAAGATAATTATCAATAATGGAAAGAAAAGATGAAGTCTAATCTAATGAATCTTGATGTTCGTTATCTAGTATGCAATGGCTACACCAAGATTCCTCCATCAAACGAGGAAGTGCAAAAGAAAAACAAGGTTTTGAGTGACAACTTTTGTAGCATACCTGATTCAACATTAAATAAGGTTATGCATTATACAACTGCAAAGTAAGTGTGGGATAATCTACAAGCAATCCATGAAGAAATCCCAAAGGAAGATTCCTCATCAAGGGAACTTTCAGGTAATCATATCTCTAACAATGTGTCAACAAATGAACATGATAACAAAACAACCTTTGTTATGTCAGATGGAGATGTTGATTTAGAAGAAGACATGTTAGAATGAATATATATATATATATAATATATATATACGATCTCAACTTCAAGACCTTTACAATATTGTTTAGATCCACAACTGAATTTAATTGATTTAATAATGATCCTGTTATCATAATGCCTGCAACATATCTTTAAGACTAACAAATCATTTTCAAAAAAAAGATCAAGTTTTGTTCTAAGATATATATATATATATATATATAATATATATATATATATATATAATATATATATATATATAATATATATGATATAATATATATATATATATATTAGATATATATATATATATAATATATATATATATATAATATATAATATATATATATATATATATATATATATTATATATCTTAGAACAAAACTTGATCTTTTCTTTGAAAATGATTGTTAGTCTTAAAAGATATGTTGCAGGCATATGATAACAAGGATCATATTAAATCAATAAATTCAGTTGTGGAATCTAAACAATATTGTAAAGGTCTTGAAGCTGAGATCGTCTCTCTAAGAGCAGATCTTGAAAAATTAGATAAGCGGAATGAAGAACTACTTCAAGCTTTTGAAAAACAAGAAAATGGGCTGAAAGATGAGATTCTCAAATTAAAGGAGCAAGAAGAAGGAAGAAGGGTTGAAGAAGGTATGAAGAAGCAATCTAGAAAAGGAAAAACAATATCAAAGAATGGATGTTGAGGTAAACAACCTAAAATGTAAATTAGAAGAAAAAGATAAACATTTGTGATTTCAAGATAGTATGAAGATTTTGGATAATATTCTTAGTAGTTAAAGGTCTTCTGCCATTAAATCTGGTCTTGGTTTTCATGAAATTGTTGAAGGAGAAGCTAGTTCACAAGATGAGGCAAGTAATTTAAAGGGTAGCAATGCAAAACCTGAAATGCTCAACAAAGAGATAAGAAGTCAACTTGATAAAAAATCAAGGAAAGTGACTCATCAAAGAGAATAATTTACTCCTAATGTTAAAATGTTGAATGTTTTTTATGTCATAATTATGGACATGTGGCAGCTAATTGTAGAAGTAGACAATTTCAATCACAAGAAAATAACCGCTTCACAGAAAGATCATTAGCTTCCAGGTACTCAAGATTCTTTAAAGGATATTGTTTTTCTTGCAATATATATGGTCATAAAGCTATTGATTGTAAGAAAAGGAATATGAAACATAAATATTATGATTCCGCTACTCACATAAGATGTTATGCTTGTAACAAGTATGGGCATGTAGCAAACGAATGCAGGAACAAATCTATGGATCACCTCAAACAACATGACAAGAAACTAGATAAGAATATTGATGTCAGAAGACTCGAAAAAGATGGATCCACAAACATTTCTCACAATAAGTAGAAATAAGAAGAACATATAAGGCGTGATCTTGCTCTTTGCTCATTTGAAGAAGAAGATGAATGGTACATACATAGCGGATGCTCTCATCACATGATTGGAGATAAGAGTAAGATGGAGTCTCTCAAGAAAAACTAATATGGTAAGATTATTATTGGAAATAATGCTCCAACAAAAGTTATGGAGAAGTGTAGAGCCAAAATTAATAAACATAGAGGAGAAACTGATACTTTATTAGTTCAAGGGATAAAGAACAATATTCTAAGTGTAGGTCAAATGGCAGATAAAGGAAATATAGTTGTTTTTACATCAACCAAGTGCAAGGTTATGGATGAAGAAACTGGAAAATTCATAGAAAAAGGATATATAAACCTAAGCAAATTATATGTGCTTGAAGAACAAAATTTTTGTAGATATGAGGAGGATTCAGATTCAAAGTAAAAGAAGATGGTGCCCATTGTAGTCCATTATTCTTAAAAGAATATTTCAAACAATGATTGCAGAAGTAATGTGAGGTACATGACCTCATGAGAACAAAAGATGATTATCAGGTCCTCAGGATCGATGATGTATAATCTCAGGGGGAGAAATACATGTTTTATCTTGATGATGATTCCCATGATTGTTTTGATATTCATGTTACTTATATTACTGACAATGCATCTGGTGTAGTAACAATGAATCAGTACATACAGTACAGGCTCAGGGGAGTTGAAGTTTTGAAGTTTCAGTATTTTACTTTCTATATGCAGATCCTATGAAGAAAAATCACGTATATACATGAGTTATGATATGAACAGTCATGTATGTTTTGCTATGGTGAAGAAACGGTGGGACAAACTCAGGAAAAATCTCTGATATGCTTCAGACAATTATTATTTCACTTTCTTGTTATGATGATCGATGTTTACAGTCTATTGATGATACTTAGAAGTGGTTTTTCTATTATAAGTTGTTGACACCTTAATGGATAACTGATTGATGAAGATACTTTTATGTCCTCACTGATATATGAGATTATATGATCATATCTGACAGTGAACTGGCACAAGTTCAGGGGGATCATTTGCTATGCTTTTAATAATGCACTGTTGGCTTTGTGTTTTACTCTAGAATTCCTTAGTACATAATGATGCTGCTTATGTTGCTAAAGTTCTTACATGACGATGCATGAGTTGCTAATTATGGTTGATGATTATCATATGTGGGATGATAGAAAATCTCTGTTGATTATACGATTGAGGATTGTTGTTCTTCTTTATGGAAAGAACATGTAGATATTGTTATGATTATTTGATGATAATGCTGGTATTATGGATAAAGCCTATGGGATGAGGGATTGATAATGATGTTTACTTGAGTTGCATATTGGTGAAATAGTTTTTGATGTATGAAGAATTTGGGCTAAGAAAATGATGCCGTTGCACTTTTCACAAAGACATAGTTATTGATATATTACTGCTACATCTACTGGATGATACTTGGAAACATGGGATATTAAAGAATGATGCTACACTTCCCTATCTTACTTTATAATGATGTGCTTGGTTCTCATTTATGATGTTTATATTGCATACTTGGTCACAGGTTGATGATATTAAATCTAGATTGTTCTATCTTTCATATTGATGATGAGTTGTTGTTGTCAGATGCTTATGGTGAAGATCCTATAAGGTGTATGATAGTTTCTGAGATCTAATATCATGGTCTTATTGAGATTTTTGGTCTTGATTATAAATGTCATATTTGTCATTTGATGTAAAGGTCATGTAAAGACCTATGCTACAATAATTGTAATATTTAGTCATGTTTGAATTATTGGGGTCAAATCAATTATGAATGTAATCCCATATATTTGGTCATGTGATGTAGTATGTAACCTCACTGTTTTGGGTAAACAATGTAAGAATGATTCATTGGTGATAGGAAATGTCATGTCTAGTTGAGTTATAGAGTCATGTACTTCTTTATATATCTTTAGAAAATTCAGCATGTGCTCAAGGGGAGCATGGTTAATATTCAATATTCATACTCAATAGATCATATCTACAATGCTCATGTCAACAAAGGGAGAGAAGCCTTTATCCAACATTGGTCATCCCTTTGCCCTTGATGTAAAAGGGGGAGAGTAACTTGGTGTTTGGAGAATGATTGGTATATCTACAGATGTGTTTACATGTATGTACAAGTGGTGGTGACCAAAGACCAAAGTGGTTGCCATCAAGTCCAAAGGGGGAGATTGTTGGCATTGTGAGTAATGTGTTGTCCTTGATGAAAACCTAATTTATGAGTCGAATTTTGATGGAAACCTACTTAATAAACATGCCAACATGATGGTAGCATGATGAGTATTCAGGCCAGTACAAATGTGATAGAAAGATTGGACAAAGGAATATTAGTCAGAGATAGAGGAATGTTAAAGATGAAGTTTGAAGAAGTATATGCAGGTTTTATGAAGCAAAGTCATGTACATACGTATGTATAGTGAAGCAAAGTTGCGTATACGCAGGTTCTATGAAGCAAATCCAAATACATACACTGGCTTGGTGAAGAAAAGTCGTGTATATGCAAGTTCTGTGAAGAAAAGTTGCGTACACTCGTGGGTAAGAAGAATAAAAGGTGTGTATAGTTTCTGCACCATGGTATTCTAAAAACCAAGGGTCTTTACCATGGTATTGACCAATAGTATTGAGCCCAACAACGGATATTTGATCTCGTCAAAGAATACCATCAACATTGGTTGGTTTTGACCTGTGGTATTGGCTAAGGGCTAAGCTACATAAGGAGATGAAGATCAAAGTACTTTGTGTGCTAGTGATGGTTATTTCATGAATAGTTAGATCTTAAGCAAGTGTGCATGTAATGAGATATTAATGATTTATTTGGTTTGAAACTATGTATGCACCTGATAATTTGATGATGGATAAGATATAATAGATCTAAAATGACTATGTATTGAATAATATGCTTATGGGTTGATTTGATGTATAATGATAATGTTTTGATGTGTGATTATTCTGTGTCTGTCGAGATATGGGTATGTATGAAGTTCTGTTATGCAACGAAGGTTTGTATCAATAATTGTAGATATGTATGTGGGTATGATAACCTAAAAGACACATACATACACAAGTTTAAGGTTGGTAAGTTGTGTATTGATTCATATATGTATGCAGGTTTGACTCCTGAAAAACACGTATACACGTGGAAGTGTTTTGAGGAAAGAACTTATATAAGCTAGAATTTTGCTGAATATAATTTCTAATTAGTCTAATCAGTCTTGTTGTGTTTCTATTGTCTGTCAATGAAGTCTTACTTGATGATCTAGGCTTAAGAGTGATGTTTGAAGATGAATTGATTGAGGATTGATATGTTGAAGAGTGATGATGCCACTAGTTGTATGTGATTGAGGATTAGTGTTGGTTTTGTGATTATTTCAGAATGATTCAGTGGTTCTGTCTGTTACTCAAAATTTATTTCAGAATGATAGTGATTTTGTTTCAGGGTTCAATGTTTTGAGATCTGTACACTGGTATGCTTCAAGGAAGTCGCGTATAGACGCGAGTTTGCTAAAGTAAAGTGGCCTGTATATTCTGACATTTTATTGATCAATATTTTTCAGTTGGTTTAATGAGTTGATGCAGTGTTTAGGTTCAACGTTGGTATTCTGGTTGCAGTGATCTAATTAATTTGATTGTTTGAGAATAAGTTGATTGATTTGGGTCTCAATTGGTTGATTCAGTTGGTTCAATGATTGAGTGATTTTTTCTAGTGATAAGTTGTAGTTTTGATATTTGGTATTAGGCTTAAATGATGGTAGTGGGTCCAGTTTGAAAATTTGATGAAAATTGGCCTACAAATTGTGATGTTTTGTATTAGGTGGATCTAGTGTGAAAATTTATGAAACATGGTCCACAGAGGTTCTGAGGGTTGGAGTCTTCAGTAAGGGAGTCAAATCTTCCTTCTAGTAGTAGCTAGTACATCAGATCAAGGGGTAGGAGCTCTCTTCCGGTGGGTGCTGGTAAACAAGATCAGGGGGTTGGGGCTCCCTTCCCACGAGTGCTGAAGAATGAGAGAAGGTTGTAGCCTTCTGTAGGTGGGTGCCTGCGTGCTGGTATGAGTCTATGCCAGTACAATATTGTAAGAAGTTTTTCATTATGATTAAGTATGAAGACAAAGACGACAACAACGATGGTTTTTTCCCACATTGGGTTTCCACCTAAAAATCCTAGTGTTCATGTGTGTTAATGTGCTGCTTATGTGTGATGGTTTATTTTGTTCTTATTGCACATGGTTATTTTTTAATTAATGCCTATTGAAGTACTAATACACTGATTTAAGTTAAATAGATGATGAACTAATTGAAAAGTAAGTTAACTAGATATATGCTAGTTGTCTACATAACAGTCACGTATATAGGCTGGTTTCTTTTAGTAAAAGTTGCGTACAAAAAATATGAGTAAGAAAAGAAAAGTTTAAGTGAGTTTAAAATATTGATTCACCCCCTCTCCCCACCCCAGTATTTTTCCCAACATGGATTTTAGGCATGGCCAACGTGCCAAGATCATAGAGTCGACTTGTGAAATTTTAAATTTCAAATTTGAGTTTCAGAGCCAAACTATGATTTCCACACATTGTGGATTGTCAAAGATTTTAATGATATTTTAATATATTGGAATTGTATATTAACATGTCTTCACCATATTAGTTACTATGCATGAGACTTTTGTAGGGGTCGCCTTGGCACTAGAGCAATAACCTTGAGTAGGGATAACAAATTTAAACCAACAAAATTTGTACAAGGTGGAACACCATCTATTTAAACATAAATTAAACCAACCATAAAACCAAAGTCAATGACTTTTGACCATTTTGTGTTGAAATTAGGTTGTATATTTGCAATTTCTCATGAAATTTTAATCAAAATCATAAGACACAAACCTACTCTACTGCTCCGTGGACATTAATTCACAATTTAGAACAAAAATCTCAGACATGCAAGAAGAAATCACACACATGCAATAGGAATTTTTATCTAGGGAAAGAAATATGCTAAAAAATGCCAATGCGCGCTTGCATTAATCAAATGAAGAAAGATATACTACAATTGCTTTGCTCAACTAAGCTCACCCTGCAAGTGCACAACCTGTCTCTCTGCTCATAGAAGTCCCCTTACGTAGACTTAGTCAAATTTTGGCTCGACTTGAGCTCCTATTCCCTTGTGTTGTTCCTTGAGGAATTATCCCCTATTATTTAGGAAATTCCTTTAATTGAATTGCGCAATTACTCAGGTTGATCATATTACTACATGCAACACATGTACACTCAAGACTAGTCTACAACTGATGTTACACTACCTTGGAATCTCCACCTCAACTGCGCAACTCGAATTCTCTACATGCACTAGATATTTTGGGCTAATTGATTAGTTAACTAGATGATCACGGATTTTGGCTGAAGTGCCACTTTGTAATTGACCTTCCACTAGTTCCTCCAAAAGTGGAAATAGTTAAACTAAAAACACTTTGAGATAACTGACATTGATTGCTACAAAATAGCAATCACTTATGCAAAATTGAACTTTAACTCCTCCAATTCAAATTCACTGAGTAAACTGGGTGACAAAAGCCATGTCACATAGGTTAACATCATCCAAGTTGTGTGCTAATGTAGAAATTCAATTTTTCTCAATTTAATCAAGGAAAAATCAAATTGAGAATTTCTTGCTGCAATTTTCAACACTCCCTCTCAGCAAGAAAGGGATTATCAACCACCCCTATGCTATACCTGTGGAACTCAAACTTCACTCTTGATAAGGCCTTTATCAAAATATCAACATCTTGTTCCTATGTCGAAATGTACTGCAACAACATTATTCTGCTTTACACGCAATCCTGTAAATGGTGATACCATATATTTATATGCTTGGATCGATCATGAAAAACAAGATTTTTCAAAGAGCTTGATGCAACTACGATTATCACAATAGATTACAGTTGGATCCATCATTTGACCAATTAATCCAACAAGTATCTCTCTCATCCAGATTGCCTCACATGTTGCTTGATTGATAGCCATGTATTCTGCTTTTGCCAAGTTGAGTGCCATAGACCTTTGCTTCTTGTTGTACCAAGAAACTGTTGCGGGCCCCACACTAAAAATTCCACCTCATGTACTCTTTCAGTCTGATGGACTCCACGCTCAATATGCATCTGTAATGTCACATAATTTCATTCCCTCTATCTGTCTGTACCATAATCCAAATTGGGCATTGCCTCTGAGGTACCATAGAACATGCTTAGCTACCCTCCAAAATAATTTGGTTTTCCTAACCATAGCTTGGCTAAGCCGGTTGAATGCATAACACACATCTAGTAGTGTGTTCACAAGATACATTAGTGAACCCACCAACTATCAGTAGATAGTAGCATCCACTTCCTCACCTGAAGTGGCATCCTCTTTCCTCTAGTTGGTTGCTAGAGGTGTCTCCATGGGTTTGCAACTGTCCATGTAGAACCTTTGAATTATCTCATTGTCATACTTGCCCTGAGAGACAAACAATTCCCCATCACCTTGCCATACTTCCAATCTGAGGAAGTAGTTCATGAGATCCATGTCCTTCATTTCAAATTCTCTTGTAAGGTTCTCCTTGCAAGATATTATTATCTACTCATCACTAGTTAAAATAAAGTCATCAACATATAACAATAATCAACAATATACTTGCTACTAAGATATGATAGATTTTTGCATCTGCTTCAATTTTGGTGAAGCCCAAACTAGTGAGATAGCCATTGATCTTGGTGTACCAAGCATGAGGTGCTTGCTTGAGACTATGCAACGCTCACTTGAGTATGCACACATGAGACTTCAGATAAAAAATCTCAAAGCCTTTTGGTTGCTCGATGTACACCTCCTCCTCAATAACTCCATTGAGGAATGTTGTTTTTACATCCATCTAGTGGATCTTTTGCCCCATTTGTGTAGCCAAAGCAAGAATTGATATAATGGATGAGTACCTTGCTACAGTAGAAAATGTCTCCTCATAATAAATCCCCTCAACTTGAGAGTACTCGTTGGCCACAAATCTAGCCTTATACTTTTCTTTGCTTTCATCTGCTGCATGCTTTACCCCTTGGCCACAAATCTAGCCTTGAACTTGAACGATTACTTGTTTTTGGCGAAGGCATTAGGTTGCAGAAACATAGAGCTCATTGTTGGTTGGCAAGATTAGAGGATGTAACTACTCCACGACAAGAATTAAGAGATGGGTGATGGAAATTTGGGGCCATACCCTTGAACAATTACCGACGGTCCTCACTATCACACGAGGGTAGTTTTCTCTCATCTTCGCTCACCCTGATCAGGCGAATTGGGTCCTCTCCAAATTATACCATATTGAGAGACTCTGGTTCTTCTAAAGCGCTAGATGCCTATTTTTGACCCAAACAAAGAAAACTTGGGGGCAAGTCCTATATGGGTTAAATTCTAGGCTTACCACTCCAATTCTAGTTTGAGGACATGTTTAGATGCATCAAGCACGATTTGGGGGTCTACTTAGACCATGACAAGTCCTTCATTGAAACGGGGAATGTAGCTATAGCTATAATTCTAGTTCACTTGGACACCAGGGAAGGCCTCATGGAGAGTCTTCGTCTCCAGTATCGTGGTCACATCAGATGGCAGATTCAAGACTATGAAGGGGTCCCTTTCTGCTGCAGAAGATGCCATGAAGTTGGACATCTCTACAAGGATTTCTCACTGATCAATTCTATGAACAAGGAGTCATAAAAAAGGAAAGAATCAAATGGAACACAAATTCTAGTTGATGAAGAAGTGGTTACTGAAATAAAAGAAACCACCAATCTGCTGAGGTGACATAAGGACACTGGAAAGACCCCACAACATTCGGAAGCTCGACCACCTTCAAAAAGGGTTACTCGATCACACTCTTCTATATTTGGTCAGTATCCAGGTACTGTACTCTCTTCTTCTCCCCCTATTACATCTCATGAATTTATTTCAGAATGTGCCAATATTCATTTTCTTTATCTAGTTTTGTTTTGTCTACATGCATTTTGAACCCGATCCCTTGTCTTGTGGCCATGACTCCCCCTTGTAACTCTTCCCTGACCCAACTACTCTGGAAGGGGTCTCCATACCTGATGGGACCAACCCATACTTCGGTTTATTACTCTAATTGATGTCAGTTCGGTGTTTGATTAACAATGTGTTATTGACAATATTGCAGAATTATTAGAATTATGATTAAATACTAATCACACACTAATCATTTGATATTTTCCTGACGGTAGCCGGAAGCATTTATGGTAGCTATTATTGTGGTGGCTGAGCTGTACTTACCTCAATTCTTGTTTCCCACTCGTTGAACTTGGCAAAACCCCTAGCATTTTGGCATTCCGCCATTTTGGTTTTTCGCTCCGCATGGTGAACACAGTGAGGGTTTGTTCTGGAAGTGGTTTTCTATGCTATATATGGATGGAAATGAGCCACAAGCTCTACCTGAACCAGTTATGTGCTGTGCTATTTGCTAGTGTGACTTTGTTGCTCGTTTTGGTAAATTGTTTGCTCAGATACTTGGCACAAAGTGATGGTTTGCTCGTTCATGTAAGAAAACGATCGCTGTATTTTCCTTGTACGGTCTCTCAGTTGGTATTTTTTTGCTATTCTCTCGTTCTATTGTGGTTCTGTATGCTAAATTTGGTTAATGGCTTCGCATGCTTTAGGTTGCAGTTGCAGTGGCCTCCTTCTCCTCACAATCTTCAGGTAAGCTTTCTATCCATGTTTTATTTCCTCCCTCGTCTTTTTCCAGTTCTAACAATGATTGCTCCTCGGTCTCAGGTGGTCATTGTGGACTGTGGCTCAATGGCTTCTATTCTACGCAGATAAATCTCCAGGTAAATTCTTTTCTCACTATGTATAAGGTTCGTTAGCCTTCGTTTGTTTTCTTCTGCTTACAGTTGGCCTAACATGATTGCCTTGTTCTAGTCTCGCAGGTTGGGGGTTTGCTCCTAGATGTGGTTGGTGTGAGTGCCTCAACTCTTACCGGGTAGGCTCTGCCACTGTCTTCCATTCATGTTTAAGACTAGGGTATGTAGGTTTTGTTGGTCTGAGTTCCCAATACTTGTTTGTTTATGCTTCTCTTTTGTCGCTATGCGACCTGGGTTAACTTGATACAACCCTTGTTTATAATTCGCTCCTTTGTAACTGTAAATTTGTATTTAAGGGTGGCCGTTCCAAAACCCTCGTCTAGGGTTTGCTGGTTTGTTGGTTTTGTTTTCTTTTCACTTTGTCCGGTGGGTTAACCCTGGAATATCATGTATAAACAAATGTATGCTTTTTCCGTTGGAATGAAAAGAAAATTACGATGATTTGAGTTTATACTTGTTACCTCTGTCTGGGTTTGCTTATTTAGCACTCAGGTTCTCATTTCTTGCTCGGACTGTTTGTAATGCATTTGACTCTCTCGGCCGTGGGATTTATTTACTGCTTTCCAATCTTCATGTTGGAAACTTGTGTGTAATTCGTGCTATCGACGCTCTATTCTTTAAGAGAGAAAGAAAATGAAAATATACGCATGCACCATATCTGTCATTCTGGTGTGTTTAATGATTAGGAAAAATATAGATATATGTTACAAGACTATTACAGATGGATGGATTTGAAAATGAAAGATTTTTTTTTTGTATTCTATTACTATACTCGTATGGTGAACATTCAGAATGATTTACAATTTCGTATTTGTACTTGTTTGTCCACAGTTATCTGAACTGTGCATAGTTACTTTTTAGTTGTTTATTCTATTAGTTACATAACTGTTAGCTCATTCAGTTCTTCTTGCACTACAATATTTTTACATTTTGACATGATTGTCTTTTTCTTTCCTAAAATGAAAGAAACAGTTAGAAGACCATTATTCAGTAAAAGATAGACAATTGTAACAGTGACCCTAACTAACTGTACTGTTCCCTAACTAATCATGAAATTAAAAAAAAAAACAACAAGTCCCTACATTCGGTTTTAAATAATTAAGCATAAAGAAACAAAACACTGATAACCTTTCCACCTTAGCGGAGACCAACACCCGGTCATGGCATCGTAGCTAGATGCTCCTACATTAGGCTCCCGGGGTAAAAATAAATCAAGACTCTCATCCACGAGCTTCTTGACCGAATAATCTGCTACTCTATCTACTTGGCATCAAGACACGAATTGTCCTCAATAGGACGGTTCTTCCACTTGACCAGATATTGTAGAACTCTTTCTGCCAAGTTCGCTTGGCTCCCTGAGTGTCAAGGATCCTCTCAATATCGGGAGGCTGAACGTAAGGCATTTGTCTCATCCAAGTTTCACTTCCATCTTGGGTGTCCTGTGTAGGCCGTGTGGTACTGCCTTCCTTTGAACCAACAATGTATGGAAACAGGTCTGCTACATTAAAGATGGGTGAAATGCCTATTGCTGGTGGCAGCTGTATTTCATAGGCATTCGCTGAAAATTTCCAGAGAACTTTGCAGGGGCCTATCTTCTTGTACTTCAGCTTGTTGTATGCACCTCTAGGGAAACGTTCCTTGCGCAGGTGCGCGGAGACTTCATCCCCCACATTAAACTACACTTCTCTCCGTTTCAAATCTGCTTGCTACTTATATTTTTGACTGTTGTCTTCCAATTTAATTTTCACCCGCTCCTGCAAATCTTTCATCGTGTTAGCAAAATCTTCCCCGTCAGCACTCCGTCTTTCCTGCTGTCCTAGATCTCGCAACTCATGCACTCTGCTAGGATGCATGCCATACAGGATTTGAAAAGGACTGCAACCCGTGTTGCGGTTGGGTGACTCGTTATATGCGAACTCTGCCTGGGCAAGTACTTGATCCCACATCTGCGAATTTTCACCAATCAAAATCCATAGCAGGTTCCCCAGACTTCTGTTTACTACCTCTATTTTCCCGTCGGTATGCGGGTGATAAGAAGAGCTATAACTCAACTGTGTATCCATCTTCTTCCACAAGGTGTGCCAAAAGTGCCCTGTAAACTTCACATCCCTGTCATAGAGAATGGACTTAGGTAGACCGTGTAACTTGACGATCTTTGTAAAGAACAAGTGGGCCACGTGAGTGGCATTGCTGGTCTTTCTACAAGGGATGAAATGCACCATATTCTCTCTCATCAAGCAATTAAGAATGCATAACTGTCCTCCCCTAAACAACAGCTTGTCCTACAAATTATAGTCCAACCATGGACTATTGTCTCTCACCAAAGGATTTTGACATGCTTCATAAGCCTCCTTAAAATCTGTGTCAGTCTGATACAAATCTTTCAAGTTCTCAAAGCCCAACACTTGTATAGTACTCTCTTACAAGAGTAAGGCTCTCCTACTCAATGCATCTACCACCTTGTTGGCCTACCCACTGATGTGTTTCAACGCAAAGGTGAAACTCTGCAAATATTCAACCCACTTAGCATGTTTTTGATTAAGCTTGTGCTGTTGCATCACATACTGCAGTGTAGAATTATTCGAGAATAAAAAAAATTCATTCCCTAGCAAATAGTGTCTCCAATGCTTCAGCGCTTGGACGACGACATAGAACTCCTTGTCGTAGGATGAATACTTCTGCTTGCTTTCATTCAACTTCTCACTAAAAAATGCAACAGGTTTATCCTCTTGGCCAAGTACAGCTCTAATGGCCATACCGCTTGCATCACAACGAACCTGAAAAATCTTTTTAAAATCTGGAAATCTCAGGATCGGTCTCTCTGTGATCTTCTTCTTTAGTAGCTGAAAACTCCTTTCTGCTGCCTCAGTCCAACGAAAAGGCTGACTTTCCTTCTTTATGGTGTCCAACATAGGTGCACAAATTTCACTGAAATTTCTTATAAATTTTCGGTAAAAACTCGCCAGCCCATGAAAACTACGTACCTCAAACAAGTTTTTCGGCGAGGGCCAGTTGACTATCAGTGCAATCTTCTCTGGGTCCATCTTCGACTCATTTTCTGCAATTACAAAACCCAGATAAACCAAATCTTTTTGCAGAAAAGTACACTTTTTCATATTTATCAGCAACTTATTCTACTACAATTTTTCCAGCACTTTTCGAACATGTCGAAAGTATTCCTCTATCGTCTTGCTGAAAATTAATATGTCGTCGAGGTACACTATTACAAACTTCCCAATGTATTCTTTCAACATTTCATTCATTAATTGCATAAAGGTACTGGGTGCATTGCTCAGTCCGAATGGCATTTCTAGCCACTCATATAGTCCCTTGTTACTCTCGAAGGCTGTCTTCCACTCATCCCCTTCTCGAATTCAAATATGATGATACCCACTCTTTAAATCAATCTTAGAAAACTATGCTACTCTGCTCAGGCAATCCATCATGTCGTCCATCCGTGGCAGTGGAAATCTGTACCGGATGGTGATCTTGTTGATGGCCCCCGAATCTATGCACATTCGCCATTATCCTCCTTTCTTAGGTGCAAGAACTGTTGGAACTGCACAAGGGCTCAAAATCTCCCTTATCAGCCCTTTATCTAGCAATTCTTGCACTTGTTTTCTAATCTCCTCATTGTCTTTGGGGCTCTTCCGATATGTGCCTTATTCAACAAACTTGATCTGGGTATAAAGTCAATATGATGACTTATACTTCTTTTAGGGGGCAGTTATCTGACAAGTCATCCACCACTATATCACTCAACTCCTGCAACATCTGCTGAATTTCTGTGGGCAAATCTGACACCTCCATATGTATCAGCACCGTCTTTGCTTTTCTTACAACAACATAGCTCACCTTGCTATCTTCAATTTGTTTCAAAAACTATTTTCTGCCCATTAACAACACTCTCATCTCACTTATTTCTGATGTATCTTCCTCCTTGATGAACACAAGCGTGTGCTTGATCCCATCTTTGACAAACTTATAATAGTTTGTCTTACCGTCATGTACCACCTTGCTGTCATACTGCCATGGCCTGCTTAGTAGTATGTGACAAACATCCATTGACATTATATCATAAATGAATTTATCCTTATATTTTCCGATATGAAACTCCACTTTGCACTGCTCATCTATCAACAACTGATGGCCTTTTTGCAGCCATGATACCTTGTAAGGAGTGGGGTGTTTCAACCGCTTCAACCCCAACTTTTTCACCATCTCCGTGGCAACCAAATTATCTATACTCCCACTATCGATAATTAGCTTAGAACACTTACCGTGTGACTTACAAACTATTCGAAACAAAGTTTTCTGCTGAGTTTGTTCAGCTGTTTCTTTGGCTGGTTTCAGAAACACCTTGTTCAAAACTAAGGCTTCCCTTGTTTCCAGCACATTTTTTGCTTCTTGGGGAAGTGCCTCTACTTCTTCTGGCTATGCAACATACGCACCCCTCTATCCAGCTTGTTTCGCCTCAGGACACTCAAAAGATCTGTGCCCCCACTTGTGACACCTATAACATTGATAATTAGCTCCTTTGCCTTAGCCATTTCCCCTGCCTCGTTGATATGGCCTACCACCTCTCGTGATGTCACATTTTTCTGCTATTCTGGAAGCTTTGGAACTGCTACCTTCTTCATTACTGCTAGCAGTTCGCTCTCTGCCATAAGACTGTCCTCTTACTCTACTGGTTCCCCGTCCTCTCCTAGCATTTTGTTTCCTAGAGATCTTCTCCTCCGCTTTCATAGCACTCTGATATGCTTCTTCAATGTTTTTCGGGGAAAGAATGCTGATTTCATCTAATATTTCTAACCTTAAGCCATTTACATACCTGGCTGTTTTCTCCGGGGTTTCCTCTATATAACTGGTCCTTAGATTTACCCGGTAAAATTCTTCAGTGTACTCCCTTACTGCCATCCCTTTCTGCTTCAGATTTGGCACTTGTCGGTGTAATGCAATTTGGTAATCCTTAGGCAGAAATCTGCCCTTCAACTTGGTCACCGTCCTTGACCATTTCTCAATTGGAAACTTGTTCAACCTCCTTCTCTCTGTTTGGACACTATCCCACCACAAGGCTACGTGTCCCTTCAACTTTGTCGCAACGATCTTAACTCTACGGTCTTCACTGACCTCTTCACACTCGAAATACTTATCCAGCTCGCTGAGCCAGTCCAACAGAACTTCTGTGGACAAGCTGCCATCATAATTTGGGATTTCTGGTTTGGGCTTGCTGCTTGCCAATAGGACTGACCTCAACAGTCTCATCTCTGCCCCTTCTTCATCCGATCCATCTGTTGTCACTACAATTTCTTCTTTGCTATCATCTCCTACCTCGGGATCCATTCTTCTCCCTGCTTCAACTGTCTCCAAACGGGCAGTAAGAATCCTGATCTCCTCTCTCAATCCTTCCTCTGCTATCCTCCGAGCACCTCTTCCATGACCTCGTCTTCCTACCTCCATTTCTCAAGCTAATTCTAAATCCTGCTCTGATACCACTATGATGGGAATAACCCGTACTTTGGTTTATTACTCTAATTGATGTCAATCCAGTGTTTGATTAATGATGTGTTATTGACAGTATTCCAAAATTATTAGAATTATGATTAAATACTAATCACACACTAATCATTCGATATTTTTCTGACGGTAGCTGGAAGCATTTATGGTATCTCTTAATGTGGTGGCTGAGCTGTACTTACCTCGATTCTTGTTTCCCGCTCATTGAACTTGGCAAAACCCCTGGCATTTTGGCATTCGGTCATTTTGGTTTTTCGCTTTGCGTGGTGAATACAGTGAGGGTTTATTCTGGAGGTGGTTTTTTGTGTTATATATGGATGGAAATGAGCCATAGGCTCTGCCTACGTTGGCTATGGGCTGTGCTATTTGCTAGTGTGACTCTGTCGCTCGTTCTGGTAACTTGTTTGCTCGGCTCCTTGCCACAGAGTGATGGTTTGCTCGTTCATGTAAGAAAATGATCGTTGTATTTTCCTTGTCCAGTCTGTCTGCTGGTATTTGTTCTTCTGTTCTCTCGTTTTATTGTGGTTCTGTATGCTAAATTTGGTTAATGGCTTTGCATGCTTCAGGTTGTAGTTACAGTGGACTACTTCTACTCACAATCTTCAGGTAAGCTTTCTATCCATGTTTTATTTCCTCCCTCATCTTTTTCCAGTTCTAACAGTGATTGCTCCTCGGTCTTAGGTGGTCGTCGTGGACTGTGGCTTAATGGCTTGCATTCTCTTTGCACGGATAAATCTCTAGGTAAATGATTTTCTCACTGTGTATAAGGTTCATTACCCTTCGTTTGTTTTCTTCTACTTACAGTTGACCTAACAGGATTGCCCTGTTCTGGTCTCGCCGGTCGAGGGTTTGCTCCTAGATGTGGTTGGTGTGAGCGCCTCGGCTCTTACCCAGTAGGCTCTGCGACTATCTTCAATTCATGTTTAAGACTATTGTCTATAGGTTTTTTTGGTCCGAGTTCCCAATACTTGTTCATTTATGCTTCTCTGTTGTCACTATGGGTTAACTTGATACAACCCTTGTTTATAATTCGCTCCTTTGTAATTGTAAATTTGTATTTAAGGGTGGACGTTCCAAAACCCTCGTTTAGGGTTTGCTAGTTCGTTGGTTTTGTTTTCTTTTCACTCTGTCAGGTGGGTTAACCCTAGACTGTCATGTATAAACAAATGTATGCTTTTTCTGTTGGAATGAAAAGAAAATTACGATGATTTGAGTTTATACTTGTTACCTCTGTCTGGGTTTGATTATTTAGTGCTCAGGTTCTCATTTCTTGCTCAGACTGTTTGTATTCATTTGACTCTCATGCCCGTGGGATTTATTTACTGCTTTCCAATCTTCATGTTGGAAACTTGTGTGCAATTCGTGCTGTCAATGCTCTATTCTTTAAGAGAGAAAGGAAATGAAAATATACGCATGCACCATATCTATCATTCTGGTTTGTTTAATGATTAGGAAAAATATAGATATATGTTACAAGACTGTTATAGATGGATGGACTCAAAAATGAAAGAAAATTTCTCTGTCTTCTATTACTATACTCGTATGATGAACCTTCAGAATGATTTACAATTTCGTATTTATACCTATTTGTCCACAATTATCTGAGATGTGCGTAGTTAATTTTCAGTTGTTTATTCTATTAGTTACATAACTGTTAGTTCATTCAGTTCTTCTTGCATTGCAAGATTTTTACATTTTGACATGATTTTCTTTTTCTTTCCTAAAATGAAAGAAACAGTTAGAATACTGTTATTCACTAAAAGACATACAATTGTAACAGTGACCCTAACTAACTGTACTGTTCCCTAACTAATCATGAAATTAAAAAAAAAACAACAAGTCCCTACATTTTGTTTTAAATAATTAAGCATAAATAAACCAAACACTGATAACCTTTCCACCTTGGTGGAGACCAACACCTGGTCATGGTGCCTTAGCTGGATGCTCCTGCATCAATACCGCATCCTCTTATAGGTACAATCTCTGATCCCATGCTCACACAAAGCACTTCCCTCCCTATTTCATTTGTGACAACTCTCCCCCGAAACCTCTGAGAACATCCAGAGGAAAACACTCCAACATATCAAAAGCTATCCATCCGGCTGGGATCAAGGTGGCATCTAGAAAACAAATCTCCATTGACTGAGTACTTAGAGAAAAAGGAAACCCTGATATGGTTACCTCATGAAGTGTCTATCTTTCAATTGTAGGGGTCTAGCCAGCCCTGATAAAAAATTGGCCCTTAGGCGACTATTTGAAGTGGAGAGGTTGGATGTTATATATCTTCAAGAGACCCTAGGAGACAAAGAAGCTATCAACAATTTCCTGAAATCTATCCTACCCGGTTGGACCTTTCATTCCCTGGATGTGAGAGGACGGTTTAGAGGCTATGCTATTGGATTCAACAATAGATCTATGGATCTTGAAAAATTTTGGGGGAGGGAAGGAGTCCTGGGAGTAGATGTTATATCTGTAGATCTAGGTATCCCCCTTCATTTGATTAATATATATGGCCCTTTTCATAACCGTGAAGCATTGTGGGATGACTTGATGTTAGCTTCCATTATGAATAATGATAATATTATCATTGGTGGAGATATGAATTTCTCTCTAGGTCATGCAAAATCTTGGGGAAATCATGCTCAGACTGACCCTCTCACGGAATACTTTGAGCATTTATTAGATCATCATAATTTCTTGAATATTGAAATGTCTAGAATATAGCCTACTTGGCGTAATTAGAGGATTGGGGAAGATTCACTGGCTAGAAGAGTGGATTGCTTTCTCATAAAGGCACAGTTGGTGGATCATTTGGACAAAATTAAATAATGGGTAGGATCTGGGGGTATATCATACCACTCCCCCATTTTCTTAGAAATTCTGAACTCCTCCGGTAAGCCAAAATCCCCATTCAGATTCAACTTTGCCTGGCTTAAGGAGGATGAGTTCCACAAAATTGTTAAGGAGTCATGGAAACATTTCTATCAAGAAAGCAACTCCCCACCTACCATTGTCATTGAAAATAATCTATCTTTCCTTAAACACAGAATCTAGAGTGGGCCAAGGAAAAGAAGAAAAGCGATGAAGCCACATTGTTGAAAATTGAAGTTGAACTCACTGTTCTGGTGGACTCAAACAACTCTGGATTTTGATACTTGGAACAAAAAATTCATCTAACAATACTAGAAGAAGAAAATATTAGACTATTAAGCAGGAAGCATGGAGATAAAAAAGTAGAGCCATCTGGCTCCTAGAAGGGGATGAAAATACAAAATTTTTCAGCAATGTGCGAGGGGGACGAAGATAGCCAATACCATTTGGACGCTATGAAATCAAGCTGGAAGGGAGGTCACTACTTTAAGTCAACTAGCAGACATGGGTATCATACACTTTAGTCATTTATTCATAGCCCCATGAGAAGCAACCATATCAAAGGTGCTCCATATTGCCAGAAAAATGCCTCGGTTTGTGGATGATGATGACTTGGAGAACTTGAACAAACCTGTCACTGTGGGAGAAATAGAAGCAGTCTTGAAATGGTTCAAAAAAGGAAAAGGTCCAGGACCGGATGGTTGGACCATTGAATTCTAACCTACCTTCTTCAAATTAATTGGAAAGGACCTCCTCCTGGCATTCAAAGATTGTAGACTATCTGGAAATATGTACGAGGGTTTCAATTCCACTTTTATTGCTCTCATTCCCAAATCGAACAACCCCTTGACTTTTGATGACTATCAAACTATCTCCTTATGTAATTGTATCTACAAAATCATCGCCAATCTATCAAACCTATCTTATCCCATCATATCTCCAAAGAAAATTTTTCTTTCCTAAACGACGGACAAATACATGAAGCCATAGGAATTGCACAAGAAGGTCTCCACTCTATCAAACTCAAGAGCCTCAAAAGCATCATTCTCAAAATTGACCTGTCTAAAGCTTTTGATTGTGCCAGCTAGACCTACCTCCACCTTATCCTAACCCATATCGGCTTTAACCAGATCATGTGCTGTATCACAACTGCTTCCTATAGCATTCTCATCAATGGGGATGCTTCCAATTTCTTTCATTCTGAGAGGGGTCTCAGACAAGGTTGCCCATTATCACCCCTACTCTTTCTTCTGATCATGGAAGGATTAAGTAGGCTCATTTCCGCTGCTAGATCATCGAGGGATTTACATGGGGTTAAAATGACTGATATTATTTATCTTACACATATTTTATTTGTTGACAATGTCCTCATATTCCTTGATGGATCTATTAGAGATTCCACAAATTTCATGCAAATACTATCCCTTTTCTGTAAAGCTACTAGAATGAATCCGAATCATGTCAAGTCTATCATTATGACAATAAAATTCTCTCCCAATTAACGGAGATATGCTCTACATCATTTTCAATACAGACATCTCGACCTTGAGGAGGGAATTAAGTATTTGGGCTATAGACTAAAGATAAAAAATTATCGTATTGCAAATTGGACTTGGCTGATAGCAAAAATTGAGTGTTGTATCAACATTTAGCAGCAGTGATGAATATCACGAGCATGCAAATTAATGCTCATTAAATCAATGTTAGAAGCCATACCCATATATTGTATGGCACTGGCTTAAATTCCTAAGGTATCACCTGTAGAATACAACAAATATGTCACAGATTCTTATGGAGAGGAAATCACGATGGCAAGACTTTCACATGGGTAAAATGGGAGCGTATAGTAAAACCCAAAATGGGGTGAATGGGAATTAAAGGATCTAAATTATTTTGCAAAAGAACTTGCAGAAAAATGGGCTGGTAGATACTCTCGTCCACAAGTTTATGGAAAGAGGTGGTATATCACAAATACATTTATCCCCAATCGATACTTGAATGGATTTGTAGCTCGATTAGGAACAAACATGGAGTCTCCACCATATGGAGAGCAATCACATACTCCATACCAGTTATCATAAAAGGTTTGACTTGGTGAACAAGTATGTATTGACAAAGATGCTTGGTCGAGATGTGGGAATGCTCACCTCCTTCTGCTTGACCTCAAGAAGTACCTCAATTTAGAAGGCATATAATATCTATCCTAGATTGTAGATGAGGGAAATATAACTTAGCTCTCACAGGCTTGGAAATTGGCACACAACATCATGATCTGTGACAACTAGAGAAATGATTGGAATAGATATATTGGTGCTCTTGAAGAATCGTATGTCATAATTATAGAACGTGAGGATGAATTAATATGGGTTGTTTCTCCCCATGGACAATACATCCCCAAGGAAGAATACTCTTTCATAATATCAGAGTGTGAACCCGAGGTATCCGATTGGTGGTTGTGACCCCTCTGGAAATTAAAGATGCCTCCCAAATCAAGATTGTTCATGTGGTGCCTATTAACCAACAAAGAACCTACTGATGATAACCTACACAATAGATCTATCCATGACCCTTCTTATTGTTGTCTCTGTGAGGAACAATTTGAATTCATAGACCACCTATTCTTATCGTGTCCAGTGACCCAATAGGTATGGAAAAAACTTTACCTTTTCTTGGACATTACTAGCATATGGAATGGGGGAAATTTCCTATCTGTATGGCAATCTTGGTGGTGCTCCACACAGTCGCAGAAAATCTATAACCTCCCTCTCTTAGTCTACTGGGCATATGGCTAGCAAGGAACACAATTATTTTTTAGGATTCCCTCATCCTTTGCAACAAAATATGCACCAACATAGAGGCCTTTTTCCATCTGATCCTTGAAGAGGAACCCAAGAACCAGACTCGGAACATTGCACCTAAAGTCATAGACAAATCCCTCCCATAGGCATACTTTGACGGATCTGCTCAAGAAATTGGCCGTGGCAGAGGAGCTATATTATATCTCTTTGAAAATAATTATTACAAACTAAATATGGGGTTTGGCCATGACACAAACAATTATGCAGAACTAAACAACCTCAGATTACTCCTCATTTTCTCACTTGAGAAGAACTATAACTAGATTCAGATTTTTGGAGACTCAAAAATTTTCATCGATTGGTTCAACTCACTTTCTCATTGTCAGGTGAATGCACTCAAAGGTTTATTGGAAGAAATTATGACATTAAAGTCACAATTTGATTTTATTGTTTGCACCCACATTTACAAGGAAATGAACCATATTTTTGACAGTCTTTCCGAGGAAGCCGCACAATAGCCCTGTTGGTGTCCGGATATGAATAATTTATCCACTCCTTTTCCTACATTAATGTATCAATCCGGGTGCGTATTCTTTTCAAGGAAACACACAAGGTATATAGCAAGGGAAAGGTTACGATTTTCCCTCAATCAAGGGTTCGTGATTGACATTCAAAACATTGCTAAGACAGAAGTAAAACTCAACTACAGAATGTAAAAAGGTATTCACAGTTATCTAAGAGATCTGTAGTAGCAACAAGAAATAACACAACAAATGAAAAATACACACAACACAAGGAAACACGCAGTACCTGTCAGAAGAGCGGGCCCAACTCTCTGATCAGGGTTGCGTTACTCAAAATGAACGATAGATAAACAAAAGGGTTATATGTTATTAACCTGAATAATTCTGTTACAATATCATACCCTGGTCCCCTTGATACAGGAATGACCCGTATTTTATACAATACAAAGGAGAATAATTCTTCCTGAAACCTGGCAACTCTATGCCCAAAGATATACATCAGTTGTATCGCAACACTAGAGTTGAGAGAACTAAGAATAAAAATGGTCAAAAATGGGTTGAGAGTAGCTGCAATTAGTTATGCTGTTTTTTCGTGGTCGATCGGCTGCTGTGAATCGTGGAACTGCTGTGATATGCTGCACGGTCAACACCTGTGCTCCATAATCTGCGATCATCACAAGTTTTAGTGGTTTGTGTAGGTAGAAACCTTCATGACTCTACTTCATTAATTAAATATCCCAAGAGACGATAAAGGGGAATTACCTCATAATGTTACACAGTAAATTTATGTGAATGAATGCAGAAAGGGTGAAAAGAGGAGTGGAAATGTAGGGAAAAGATAGGCCAATTTGGTGCCCAACATCTCCCCCTAACTAGCCTTCTGCATGCCCTCGTGTAGCTTGCCATCTCCGCAGGTCTGGGTTGGATAGGCTGTGTGCTTCTTGAAGCCGGGCAAGATGATATTCCTTGGCCATTTATGTTCCTGGAACCTTGAACCCTTCTGAGAGGAGAACTTCCTTCCACCAATCATTTGGTACATTATAGGCTGGGGTGTAGTGTTCGGCTGGCAGCCATAGAATAGGGTACTGGAATTGAATTCCCATCCATCGGACCCCATAGGTTTGGATGCACGCCACATATCTTGGCACCCTGCTGAGTGCCAGTGCAAAATTTGGTGATCCAAACGATTCCCTGTTCCAAATAGATGTGGGTGACATCATCCACCTCTTCTGACAACTATCCAAGGCCTTAGCCTGAAACGTGACTAATTGCTTGACGCAAAGATTGATGCACCACTTTTGGGTCCTCAACATCTGTTCCTTGTTTCCCATAATTTCCAAAAATGTAGTGTGCTTATTATACATAGTCATTGATCTCTCGGTTCTCCTCTTACCACAAAAGGCTTCGTGGCTTGATTTGACTCGAACGTGTCAGAAGCCTTCTACCAACTTATTTGATTAAAGTGTAATAGGTGAGGGCCCTTAAGTGAATGTCCCCCACATATGGGACCAGATTAAATTCTCTCTCAACACGGAAGAGATACCCATGCATATAAAGATCGCACATCAAGTGCTAAGTTGGCACATCAAGGGCTCTCAATATCCAGAGGAACTATACACTGTCCTCAATATTGTGACTAATTTCTTTTTGGATGCTTTCCAAACAAAAGAAAAGAAAGTGATTATGAAAAAATAAAGAGTAATAGGAGGTAGGAGGGCAACATGCCATCGCTTCCTGTGCTAAATGGAGCATCTTCTCTTTATCGGCTTTTAACTCTGCCACTTGTACTTCCAACTGCTCCACCTTGAATTAGTGCTTTGCATGCCTTAGTCGCATTATATCAATGCGCTCTACATATTCAAAGATAGCCGTGGATGCTCGCTCTTGGGCTTTCTTAGCTTCATTCCGATATCACGCCGTGGTGGATTTCCAGGTCTGAACTTCAGTCGACAAAGAAAATTCACGACCCTCAAACAAATATTCTATCGGGTCTGTCTGAGTGGCAACATAAGTTGTTGCTACTTCCTCAACCTATGTCCCTACTTCGGTCGTCATGGGTTTCGGCTTCTTAGCTCGACGCTTATATTTCTTCACTTGGTTCTTCAACCGGTGCATCTGTTTCCTCAGCCTCTTAAACTCTGTTTTGAGTTGCAACGTTTCTTTAAATTGAAGCTGATATTTCTGCTTCATAGGCAACCTTCATTGTTCACACAACTACAACCATTCTTGTTTAACCACCACCTCATCTGGTACTGCAACAGGTTCGACAGGTGGTGATTTACCTGAGGAAGTATCCACAGGGTTACTTGACGGGGCTTCTTTGCTTGGTTTCTCTACCTGGTGAGCAACCACTTCCTTGCTGTCTCCTACCTCACACTGTTGTGAAGCTATCTCGATAAGTGGCAGGCTTACTCAGTGAATGTCCATCGGTGGTTTAGCCACATTTTCCTTTCCAGATTCCTTGTGTCAAAAACATCTGCCTCCTCCTCTGTTCTGGGTCCTTGAGAAAGGTCTCTGTGAGGGTCTGTGGCCAACAAGCCTGTGGTAGCTGGTCCCTTCTTTGAGATATCATATGTCAAAATCAATGGAATGACCACCTCCTCTTTTGTATGTCGACAGAGCAAGACACCCTTGCCTCTTTTGGAATGGAGAAATAAGAGGAAAATTGAAAGAATTCTCCTACCTGATCTGTCTCAGCCCCAGTTACGGTCTCAGGCTCTTTCCCTCTGTCTGCAGTGACTCTGCTTCGGATTAAAACCCCTGCTTGTGTAGTTCCTTGTTCTGAGGTTGATGCTGTTTCCTGGGGAACAACGTCAATCTCAACATTTACTTCCTCTGTGGTCTCCAAAATTGGACAGGTTGATGGTGGTTCTTGTGGGACACCACCTTCCATGTCCAACATTTATTGAATAGATGATGCTGGCATTGTTCCTTCTAGCACGGTATTGGTCTAGATGGATTCTTGCATAATCACATCGATTCCTTCCATTGAACCCCCATCCTCTTCTTCTGTTGGCCCCATAGTTCTTTTAGCTTCAAGCCCTTCTCATTCTGGTTCTTCCTCCATTGGTTCTACGATCGAGGGTGGTTCTTGTGAGACACCCTCGGCCGTAATATTAATGAATTCCTCCACCTTAGCCTGATGTGGCCCCTCTTGGCTTATTATTGTGTTGCTACTTTGCTCTACTGGCTCTATAGTTAAGGCTGATTCTTGAAGGACAACCTGGGTTGTGGTGCTAGTGGCCCTTTCTATATTGGCCCCTTGCTGCAACCCTTCTTCTTCCATTGGTTCCATGGCCGAGGCTGGTTCTTGTGGAGCAGCCTCGACTGTCTCTCCTGGTTCACACTTCTAATTTTGTTCCCGCTCTTCAAGTTCCATCTCCATTTCCTCTGGTTCCTCTTGATCTATGTATTCAACCTCTACTTCCGTTCCTTCCTCCAATGCTTCTGTCTCTTCCTCTCTAGCATCTCTAGCAGCAGTTATTTCTTCCTCTGTAGAATCCAAGAAGGTTTCCCATGGGATTTGAAATCGACCAATTGCATGCATGACTAGCAGCTGGACTAGGCCATGGTTGGTAATGATTACTGCTAATTTTTGTGAACACTGAGTAGAGTATGCCATCAGCTGGAGACTTCTTAGCAGGAAGAAAGGCATATTTAATGAGAAGGCTTCCGCCTGTGGGAACTAGAGGTGAGCCAATATTCTGAAATGGTATTTAAACATGGTGGTATACCTCCCCTCGTAGGTTATGTATCTCATTACAAAACCTGCTACCTCACCCCATGGGTGTGGTAATGAGTTTTAGTTGTACCCCCGACCCTTCTGAACAACATTTTCTCTAGCCTGTAAGAATTCTTTGGGGAACTCTAGGAGGGCGGTTCTCCGTGAAAACCATTTATGCCCCTGCTGGGGTAGCTCATTGACCTCCGCAATGGTTTCTTTTGTGACAGGGATTTCTATCCCCCGAACCTGAGAGCTCTCTTCTTCTAAATTGAGTGCGAATTCAATTGCAATTGCCTCGTTAAATCCTTGCAACCTGTCAAAATAAATGTTCCACCCTGCATTTTTGAAGGCCTGCCATACCTCTAGATTATTTCTAACCATTATCGTGCCCTCCATTCATGGCGCACAACTAATCCACCCATCACTGTAAGAACTAGATCAACACGGTGGGTACAGTTGGCTGGTAGGGGGGAGAGTAACAACAACCCAACTGACGATGACAATATTATTAGCATGGTGGTTGCGGGGTGAAAGGATAATAATGACTGGTACACCTTGAAAAACACAACAATTAATGGCAAGGTGTGACAGTACAGGTGAATTATTATGGCAATTGAATACAACGTACTGGGGAAATGACCGGTAAAGTTCTTGGTGTACGTTTTGAAGTTCCAATGTGTAGGAATCATGATTACAAAATTGCACAATTTTTTTTGGTTTCTGTTTTCATTGGATTTGGTAATGATGTGATATGATTACAGTTTTAGGTACGTCGTCGTTTCTTTATGACGGGACCCCCCCCAACTTAAATGCGGTCATCTGCTGCATGTATAGTCTCTTTTTGGAATATTTTAATTAAATCCGTAAGTGTCAATGAAGGCGTACCTGGCGACCTACTTGACGGTGGAGTAGCAGCAAAGATAACTGGCGGAGTAATGACAATAGTGGAGTAACAACGTTGACAGAGTAACAACATCGGTGGAGTAACAACACGACGGAGTAGCAACACAAACAGAGTAACATCAACAATGGAGTAACAACAACAATGGAGTAACAACACCGACAGAGTAACAACAATAGTGGAGTAACAACACTAGTGGAGTAACAACACCAACGGAATAACATCAACCAGTGGAGTAACAACAACTGTGGAGTAACAACACCAATGAAGTAACAACAACCAGCAGAGTAACAACACTAGTGGAGTAACAACACCAGCGGAGTAAAAACAACCAGTGGAGTAATAGCAACAGTGGAGTAACAATACCAGCGGAGTAATAGCAACAAGTGGAGTAACAACAACAATGGAGTAACAACACTGGTGGAGTAACAACAACTAGCAGAGTAACAACACAAGTGGAGTAACAACACTAGCAGAGTAACAACAACAACAGAGTAACAACAACTAGTGGAGTAAAAGCAACAGTGGAGTAACATCACTAGCGGAGTAACAACAACCAGTGGAGTAATAGCACTAACAGAGTAACAAAAACCAGTGGAGTAACAACAATAGTGGAGTAATAGCACCGGCAGAGTAGCAACAACCAGTGGAGTAACAACAACAATGGAGTAATAGCACCGACGGAGTAACAACACCAATTGAGTAACAACAACGACTGTTACTTGCAAAATTTCTCCATTTCTCCTTGTCATAATTCAGTTCTTATTCTTGCAGAAAGGCAAACAAACAAGTAGTAACCACACACACACACACACACACACACACACACACACACACACACACACACACACATATATATTTATATATTTAAAGGCAGAGGGAGCATTCTCTACACCAACAACCATCAAACCAGATGTATCAAAAAGATGTTTTATGAAGGCATCTTTAGACGTTGGATGGTGGTATAACTTTAGACAGTATCCTTTCACCAGAAAGGAAGTATGATTTTCATCTATTGTAACCAATCTGACTGTGCCATTGGTGAATACATCATCCACTTCATAGGGTCCCATCCAACGAGTGTGAAGATTTCCTTTAAAATATTTGAACCGAGAGTCATATAACAATGCCCAGTCCCTTGTATGAAACACCTTATTCTTGATAAATTTATCATTTCATTTCATTCTCTTATGTTGGACAACAGTAGTTCCCTGGACAGCTTCTGAACGAATCTCGTCTAACTCATTGAGTTGTTCCAGCTGGTGTTTCTAGGCCTCTGATAAGTTTAATCCTACTTCCAAAGCTGTTCTAAGCATATTGATTTCGAATTTAACCGGAAACAAGGGAGATTTCCCATAGACTAGCTCAAATGGTGAAAACCCAGTTGTATTTCGCCATGTCGTCCTATACGCCCAAAGAGCTTCTGGGAGTTTCAGTGACCAATCCTAGCGATGACTTGCTATAGTTTTTGTCAAGATATTCTCCAACACCTTGTTTGTACTTTCTACCTATCCATTCGCTTGGGGATGGTAAGGAGTTGTCACTCTGTGTTTGACCCCATATTTCTGCATAAGCTTCTCTATCATGTGGGATGTGAACTGTGCTCCTCCATCTGAAACAATTTCTCTCGGGGTACCATATCGGGCGAAAATCTCTTCAAAAAAGGAAGTCTACCACCACCTGTTCTGTTGCTTTTGCAACCGCCCTGGCTTCCACCCACTTAGTCACATAATTAGCACAGACCAAGATGTAAACCTTTTGATGGGAAGGTGGGTTGTTGGGTCCAATGAAATCGATGGCCCATTTCTCAAAAGGTTCCAGGACTATCTAGGGTTGTAATGGTATTTATCTGATTTCCCAGGTTGTTCCATACATTGACAATTGTCACATCTTTGGACATAATCTCTAGCATATCGAAAGATAGAAGGCCAATAGTATCCCATTTGCAGCACCTTGTGGCCTGTTCTTTTATCTTCCAAATGTCCTCCACAAGGCCCACTATGGGCAACCTTCAATATCTCATATATATCATCCTTTGATACACAACGCCGAATCTATTGATCCACCACCGTATTAAAGAGGTATCCTGCCATCCATGAATATCCGGTACTATGATGAATAATTTTCTGTTGGTTCTTGTATGACAAATGACGAGGTACCTTTCCTGTAGCAAGATAGTTAGCAATATCTGCATACCACGGAGTGTTAGCAGAAATTGCAAAAAGATATTCATCTGGAAAGCTATCTTCGATAGGTGTACCTTTGGTATTGTTTTCTAATCTAGACAGAAAAGCCGCAACCACGTTGTCCTTTCCTGGTTTATCTACTATGGTAATATCAAATTCTTGAAGTAGCAAAAGCCATCTTGTAATATGACTAGGTGTAACGAGTTTATTCATTAGATACCTGATGGCTGCATGATCTGTGTGTACAAAGGTGGGGTAACCAGTGATATAGCGCCAGAACTTGTTGATGGTGTAGATGAAAATGAGGAATTCTTTTTCAGTCACTGTGTAGTTTAACTCGGCAGAGGACAAGTTCTTGCTAACATAGTAGACTGCATATGGTACCTTATCCACCTGTTGCCCTAAAACTGCCCCAATTTCTGTTTGGGAAGCATCTTCATGAATATGAAATGGTAATGCCCAGTTAGGTCCTCTAAGGGTCGGAGCACTAAAAATCAATTCTTTATCTTCACAAAGGCTGCATCACAATCATCTGTCCACACAAAGTCTGCATCTTTTGTCAGTAATTGAAAAAGCAGATGTGCTATTTTAGCAAAAATTTCTGTAAAGCGCCTGTGATAACCAGCACAACCTATAAAGCTACGTACCTGAGTGGGTGTTCTGGGTATTGGAAAGTGCTGTATTACCTTTATCTTGGCTGGATCTATCTGGGTTCCTGCAGCTGAAAGAAAGTGTCCCAGGACTATTCCTTCATTCATCATCATATGGAATTTTTCCGTACTTAAGAAGACATGCGCCTGCTTGCATCTTTCAAGAATTTTTTCTAGCTTTCTAATGCTTCTTCGAATGAGTCTCCATATGCTGTGAAATCATCCATATAGATTTCAACATTATCATCCATTAGATCAGAGAAAATCCCCAAAATTGCCCTCTGAAACATTGCAGGTTCATTACAAATACCAAATGGAAGGACTCTGTATGCAAATGTTCCCCAGTGGCATGTAAATGTGGTCTTATCCTGATCCTTAGGAGCTATCTAGATTTGGTTGTACCCACTAAATCTGTATAGGAAGGAAAAAAACTTCTTCCCCACTAATGTATCCAAGACTTGGTCAATCCATGGTAACAGAAAATGGTCTTTCTGAGTTGCCTTGTTTAGTTCTCTGTAGTCCACACAAATTCACCATTTACCATTTTTCTTAGGGACCATTAACCCATTCACTGTCTAAAATGGGGTAGATAAATCCCACATCCAGCAGCTTTTGGAGTTCTTCCTTAACAATATTTTTTAGAGCAGGGTTTATTCTTCTCTGGGGTTTCCTTACAAGACGACAATCCTCCTTAATGTATATGTGATGAGTGCACAAATTAGCAGGAATTTCCTTCATATCTAAGTATTCCCAAGTGAAGGCTTCTTTGTGTTTCTGAAGAACATGCGGGAGTTGTTTTTTCTGGGTATATGATAGCTCTACATTGATACTCAGGGTTTTTCCCGGTTCTATTTCCATGGAAACACTGTCATGGGGCGTGGTTGTGGGTAGCTCCTCAAATCATTCTGTTGCTCCAATACTTTCCCGAGTCTCACAGCTCAAGACAGACTCCAGGATTTGCTGATTCAAATCTGAAACAGAACAAGGATCAATGATAAAGGTAGTAATTGCATCATCTTCTATTTCATATTTCAACTAGAGGGCTTGCCCAATAGTGAGAACTGGTCTTAAATCCTCATTTTTTGATTCAAACTCCTTCTTATGTACAAATTTCTTGTGGCCTGATGGTTTTGCTGATGGGTTAGGTTCTGTGGGAGGATATAACACCAGATGCTTAGTGTTTTTCTCATTTGAGATGATCATATGCCCCGACCGACACCCAATATAAGTGTCTACTGTTGCCAACCATAGACTTCCCAGGATCAAAGGATGGCGTCTAGCTAGAGATTGCGTTTGGAGTACTAGGAAGTCCACAGGGTAGTGCCATGAATCCACTGAAATCATGATATCTTATAATTTCCCTCCTGGTTTAACTGTAGATCGATCTACCAGTTCTAACACTGTAGGTGTATATTTCAAGTTACAAAGTCCTAATGCATGCATGGTTTCAATAGTGATGACATTTATGGCAGTTCCCAAATCTACCAGTACATTTGGAATTTCTACCCCATTAATGTGCACAGTCAAAATCGGGTTCCCAGGATCCCCATACTTTACAAGCATGGACCTTCCCATCATGAAGTCCGATAGTTTCCCCATTACATGAATGGTCAGTGGATCTATCGATTTCTTTTTAGGCTTCTTAGCACAATATTCCCTAAGAGTTTCTGCATATATAGGTGCATCCTTCATGGCTTGCAATAGGGGAATCTTGACAAATAAATTATGTAGTTCCCCTAACAAGTCAAACTCAGTTTGCGGGGTTGGTTTACTCAAAGCCAACCTTTCTAGATAGGGTTTCAACTTGGTGTTTCTGAGTAGCTAACGGTTGAGGAGGTGTATGATTTTTGTTAACTCGGTTTGGTTACTCTCCGACCATTTCTGGTTCCTTCTCCTCACTATAAATTTGTTCAATAATAACTGGCGAGGGTTGGGCGCCTACGGTCTGCCCAGATTGTAAATGTATCTCATAGAATTCTGTGGTGGAGATGCTATATGAAGGCAGGTTGAGGGTGTCAGCTTGCTGAACCCCTTTATTGTTAGGATTCAGATTGGACTGGATAGGGAGTTGAGGATGAATAGGTTGATTACCACGGGGCACATTGGAGGGAAACTGAAGTTTCTGTTATGGCATTGACTGGGAAAACTGATCTAGATTTAAATAGGAACACAATAAAATACAAAGATAACCATAAAGACAGATATGCAGTGGAAATAATACTTCATTTCATTACTGTAAAATACTGAAATATGCTTACAAACAGAAATGGGAATAAACCGTATAAGGCGATGGTAGCTTATCTCTGAGAAGAGATGTGGCGACTACATGCCTCTGAACTTTCTTACAATGAGGCTCAAGGGCCTTTTTATTATTGAACAATAAGAGAAAACCTTAAACAACCAAAACCCTAACGCAAGGAGATGTAACACCAAGAGTTTGTGGGCCCCGTTGGGGTGAGTTGAACAACCAACTTCCTGGGGTCGCAAATTGGTCATATTATTTCCATTTGACACGAATGTTAGCCCATTGGAAAGATCTCCCCGAGGACTAAGAAAAAAAATATGGTTTTAGATACATAATCGTTGGTTGGTAGGTTTCCCAAAAAATGTCGTTTAGGGCCTCAAAATGGCTCCGGAAGTGTAGGACCCGAAAAACTGCTAAAAATAGTAAACTGTGCTATAATTAAGGAAATTGAAAAACTGAAAGAAGTACTGGTGGGAATCCAAGTGGAATTAGCGGGTGGCCACCAATATCCACCTGGATCATTCCTCCCCCCTTAGGAAGCAATGGTCGCTATTGCGTTGAGTTCCTCCATGAGATGAGGGGACTTCTGCTGAACTTGGGCCCTAGTGAGCCACTTGCCCTGGTGAAGGAGTTGGCCTACTTTGACAACTCGATACAATTGGATATTCTGCTGGCGAGTGTGCTTGATCTGTGTGTCCATGATACGATCAGTTGCAGCTTGTTCCATGCAATCTGGATTTAACTCTATGGGTGTGAGCTGTTCCGCAATGTCGGATGTGTTTAGTAAAGGTGGAAAGTATGGCCAAAGGTGGTCCACATTGAACACTGGATGCAGGCCAAGGAATGGGGGAATGTTGATCTCAAATGCATTGTCTCCTACAGCCTTGGTAATGGTGTAAGGACCATATCAGAGTGGTCTGAGTTTCCGATAGGCTTTGGTAAGGCGTTCCTTTTGCAAATGCAACCAGACTTTGTCACCCACCTGAAATTTGTTTGGCACCCAATGTTGATCATGTTGCTGCTTGTACTTGGCATTTGATTTCTCCAGAATGTCATGGAACTACTCGCAAATATGATGGATGTGCTCAATGAAGTTGTTTGCCTTATCTGTTTCGAACTGGACATGAGCCGAATCTGCGTGAGTAGCTACAAATGGCATGACCACATTGATGGGACATAGTGACTAGAATCCCAAGCCCACCTGAAAAGGGCTGTGGCCAGTGAAGCTGTGGAGAGCCCGGTTGTAGCTGTGCTGAACATAGGGGAGGCTCTCGTCCCATGTGCATGGATGCTTTGAGTTGTACATGCACATAATGTGTACGATCATCTTGTTGACGACCTCTGTTTGGCCATCAGTTTGAGGATGGAAGGTTGTGGACTTAGTGAGTTTGGTGTCCAGCATCGACTAGAGATTGGACCAAAATGTACTGAGGAACCTGCGGTCCTGATCTAAGATGATAGACTATGGGATGCCAAAGTGTACCCACACTCGTTCAAAGAAGAGTTTAGCAGTGGCTTCTGCTGTGATATTCTTCTTGCAGGCCGCAATAATGGCCATCTTCGAGAACCTGTCGATGACCACAAAAACATAGTAATTTCCATGCTTAGTGGAAGGAAGGCCTGATATGTAATCCATGGAGATGGATTCCCAAGATCGACTAGGGGTAAGCAGCGGGGTATAGAGGCCTTGCTCCTTGATGGTCGCTTTGGCAATGGCGCAGGCAGTGCATGATCTGATGTACTTCCCGACATCCCGTCGAAGATTTGGCCAATAGAAATACTTTTGTAGTACTGCCACCATTTTTTCGACCCCGAAATGCCCAACAAATCAACTGTAGTGTGCTTCCAAAATCATCTTGGCATGCTTTCTTGAAGTAACACAAAGGTGACCCAAGTGGCATAACAAGTCATCCTGGAGGTTAAAATCTGGAACATGCTGACCCTCCAAGAGTGTCTGGTAAGTGTGGCCAAATTCTGGGTCGCTTTTGTAGAGTAGCGGCCAATTAGAAATCTCGTGCTCACAAGAGTTGAGCACGGTGGTTAACGCCATGATCGGTGGTCGACTGAGGCAATCTGCAACATTATTGGTGCTTCCCTTCTTATATTTGATATTCAAATGGAACTGTTGCAGGTATGTGGACCACTTCTGATGGTGATCATTCTGCAATTTCTCTTGGGTCCGTATGAACTGCAGGGGTTGGTGGTCTGTGTGGATGACCATTTCCTTCCCCAAAATGTAATGCTTCCACTGTTGGCAGGCCTGCACAATGGAATACATCTCTTTGTCATAAGTGGGATACTTCCAGACTGTGTCTAAAAGTGTCTCACTGTGATATGCCACTGGATGCTGGTGTTGAGTAAGGACTGCCCCAATAGCATAGTCAGAGGCATCTGTCTCGACCTCAAATGGTTGTTGCAAGTCTGGTAATGCAAGAACTGGTGCTGAGCAGAGGTGATCTTTGAACTCTTTGAATGCCTTTTATTGAGATTCGGACCAAAAGAATTTTGCTTTCGCTCCTCCCTTGGTGACTTGACTTAAGGGCCAAGTGATATGAGAAAATCCCAACACGAACCTTCAGTAGAAGTTGGCAAGGCCTAGAAAGCTGCGAAGCTCTGTCAAAGTGGTTGGAGATGGCCAATCCTGAATGACTTGGATCTTGGCTAGATCCACATGCACCCCCCGTTCATCAATAATGTATCCCAAATACTGAACCTGGGTCATACCAAAAGTGCATTTCTCCAAATTGGCACATAACTTGTGTTGTCGCAGTGTTTGGAGAACTTATCGGATGTGGTGGAGGTTCTCTTCTCAACTCTTGCTAAAGATCAAGATGTCATCCAAGTATACCACTACAAATGATTTGGTGAATGGCTGCAAGATGTCATCCATTAGCCTCATGAAGGTTGTAGAAGCATTTGTCAATCCGAAAGGCATAACAAACCATTCGAAAAGGCCCTCCTTGGCTTTGCAGGCAGTCTTATACACATCGAAGGGTTCAATTGGTACCTGGTGATATCCTGACTTCAAATCTATCTTGCTGAAATATTTTCCCCCTTTAGTTGGTCCAGGAGGTCATCAATCCATGGGATTGGGTACCTATTATAGACAATGATCTTGTTCAACGCCTGATAGTCAATACAGAGTCTCCAAGTCCCATCCTTCTTTTGTACCATCACGATCGGGCTCCCACAGGGCGATGAACTCGGACGGATGTGAAATTTTTGCAGCAGCTCCTGAATCTACCTCTTGATTTCATTGTTCTCCAGAACAGAGCACCGATAGATTGGTCCATTGGGCAACGATGCACCTGGGGTCAGATCAATGGAGTGCTTGACCTGATAGTGCAGAGCAACCCCTGCGGGGGAGGTGAAGATGTCCTCATACTCCTCCACGACCTTGTCCATCTGTAGTTGTCATGCAGAGGGGCCCTGTTTAGAGGTTGTGACCACCGTCTTCTTCTTTTTTTAAGGGCATATCATCAGGAAAACAAATTTCCTAGTTTTGGAAATGAGCTTACTGCATTGTTTTACAGTAACCAAAGAGATGGCAGTAGGCGGTGCTACCTCTGGTATCCTATACAACTTATTTCCCAAAGTAACAATAATAGCATGGGGCCTTGATTCATACATAACATGTCACTTCCACAAGTATGGTTGTCCTAATAACACATCATAAACTTCAAGGGGAGCAGTGTCACACAATACCTCATCCGTGAAGGGCTTTATGTTGTATGGAAGGTGACACTGTTGGCTCACGCGAAGATCCCGTCCTTGGTGTAGTCACCCGATGGTATATGGTTGTGGATGTGTTGTGGTCGGTAAGCCCAGCCGCTTCACGGCCTCTGCCGAAATGAGGTTCTTTTGGCTCCCACTATCGAAAATGAACTATAGCAAGGAGCCCTTTACCCACATCTGGGAGTGAAAGAGATGCTCCTCCTCCTCTAGATCTTCAAGTTCCTCCTTCTGGATCTTCATGGTGGCAACGGTGGCATTGGGCTCTGCATCAATAATCTGCTTCCCTTTTTCATTCCCCTTATCGGGTTCTAACTCAGATTCAGAACATGCAACTGATTCTGAAACCTTTAGCTCGGCCACCAGTGACTACTTGGCCCGACACTCACTTGTGTTGTGAGTGGAGCTCTTATGGAACTCACACCACTTTCTTGTGTCCTTTTTCGGCTTCGCGGGGTTGTTCTTTACTTGCAGCTTTGGCGGGTTGTCTTGGGCCACCCCACCTTGGCTATGTCCTTTGTTCTATAGTTTGGGGGCACCTTTACCTTGTTTCGGATCCGCAGACCCAAAGTCTCGCTTCTTCTGTTTAAACTTTTGCTTGACCTTGACGACATATCTGTATGCCGTGTTGAATAAGGAGATGTTCAGGAATTCTATTTCTTCTTGGATGTACTTGTGCAGGCAACCATGGTATTTGAGTACCAAATGCTACTCTGTACCCTTGATACCCAACTTTGTGTGAAGGGTATGGAAAATATTGGTAAGCTTCGGTACGTCTTGATCCCTTCCCTGCCACAGCGTGGTCCACTTTATGTATTGATCCTCATAGCTTCCGACAAGGTAGTACTGCTCCTTGATGGCATCCCGAAATGAATTCCAAGTCAGTGCGATTGAAAATAGTGAGCCTGTACTTTCATCCTTCTACTCGCAGTAGGTTTCCCACTAATCCTTGATGTGGGGTGCTGCTTTGAGAAGAGCGAAAATAATCTTTTCCCAACTGGAAAAATCATGAACAGAAAAATAACCCTGTAGCACATTTAACCATTTATCGATGGCATCTGTGTCTATCTGACCCTCAAATATGGGGATTTAAAAATTAACTTGTACCTTAAATGGTGTGGAGTTTCCAGAGTTTTTGTTGGAAGCCGATGTGTCGCCCCTGGGTAGCCGCTGAAGGATTTGGGCAAAGTTATCCATCATCGCATTCCTTTGTCGCTCGAGGGATTCTTCAAGAAAGATTTTGATAGGATCTCCTGCCCCCTCGTCTTTCTTTTCATCCGCCATTGGAGACCGTTGGGATTTGCGAGGCTGGTCTTGCAAAGGTTCGACCAGTTCAAGCCCTAACTCCTTATATCCCGACCTCGTTGGGGACATGCAAAGAAAAACAGAGAAGAAAAGCAGACCGCTCTGATACCACTGATCCAGATTTAAATAGGAACACAATAAAATATAGAGATAACCATAAAGACAGATATGCAGCAGAAATAATACTTCATTTCATTACTGTAAAATACTGAAATATGCTTACAAACGGAAATGAGAATAAACCAACTAGGGAAATGGTAGCTTATCTCTGAGAAGAGATGTGGTGGCTACATGCCTCTGAACTGTCTTACAATGAGGCTCAAGGGCATTTTTATTATTGAACAATAAGAGAAAACCGTAAATAACCAAAACCCTAACCCGAGGAGATGTAACACCAAGAGTTTGTGGGCCCCGTTGGGGTGAGTTGGACAACCAACTTCCCGAGGTCGCGAATTGGTCATATTATCTCCATTTGACGTGCATGATAGCCCGTTGGAAAGATCTCTCCGAGGACTACGACAAAAAAGATGATTTTAGACAGAAAATCAATGGCGGTAGATTTCCCAAAAAATGTCATTTAGGGCCTCAAAACGACTCCAAAAGTTTAGGACCTGAAAAATGCTAAAAATAGTAAACTGTGCTATAATTAAGGAAACTGAAAAACTGAAAGAAGCACTGGTGGGGATCCAAGTAGAATTAGCAGGTGGCCACCAATATCCACCTAGATCAAAAACTGACTAGGAGGGGAAGGTCCTCGCCAGTTCGGAGCCCACGAGGAAATTGGACTAGCTTGAGGAACCCATTGCTGCCAAGATGGAAACTAGTATTGGGGCCATACAGGCAGATAAGGCATAGTCTGGGGACCCATATTAAAATTGCTAAAATATTGAGATGGATATGGAAACATAGCTTGATTTCTCATCAATGGCTGAGGTTGCCATGGCTTCTTAAGTCCCATAATGTACAACTGCTCCATATCTTCTCCTGTCCCTTAAAAAACCACTTTTAGTCCTGACAAAGATGGGCATGAACTTGTCGCGTGCTTCAGTTCATAGATTGCACACTCCTCTACAGAGTTCAATGGACATTCCCTCTGTGGATGTTTCTTTCTGCATGTGGGGAAAAATACGGCCATAGTTATTTCTAATTCTAGCTATTTCTACCTGTAGTGTGTCCATCTGTTCAGACAAGGTATTCAGGTTATCAGTCCTCAGACTGTCCAACAGGTTCCCAATTTATGCTTTTGTAACACCTCCGCCAGATACCATTATTGATTGAATCCCTTGTTTATTTCTTACAACCCCTATTGAGCACTGAA
>APFE030589682.1:0-14511 GCA_000404065.3 Pinus taeda | reverse complement strand
AAATAACCATAATCATAAGCATTTTTCAGAAATAACAATGGCCATAGGTATCTTTGAGAACTTGAAAAAATGTTTACAAATCCCTTCTTTAAAAATAAATATTAATGCAATATTTGAGAGTTTACAAATAATAATATAATTAAAAACAAAAAAAATTACATGTTGTGTCTACATTTTCCATCTCGGTCCTGTAAACATATTTAAAAACATAAAGTTATATTATTAACATTACATGATCATAATAGATAAAAAAACATTATATTTATAAAAAAATGATAGTAGAATTGAAATTGAAGAGAAAAATTTATCTAAGACAATCGTCAAAACAGAGTAAACAAAGAATTCAAAAAAAATCTGGAATACACTACCTTTGGAATACACTACCTTCATCAAAAACTTAAACACTCGATATTATATATTATTAACCCTACATGATAATAGATAAATAAGATTATGTTATAAAAAAAATTAATAGAATTGAAATTATGAAGAAAAATTTCCCTGAGACACTCGTCAAAATAAAGTAAAAAAGAATTCAGAAAAATCTTAAATACACTACCCATATCAAAAACCTAAAAGCTGGATATTATAAATGACTGTAAAAAGAAGAACAAAAAAATCAAATGAACCCTAACCTTTCTCCCAGATTCCAATCCCTTCCTACTTCATTTCTTACAACCTACCAAACAAAGGCCAACAGAGAACATCTGCCACGAAGCCTCCACGATTCTCAGTAAACATTGAACACCATTAAATTTTTTGCACATTGAGACTAAAAATAAAAATACATATATATGTAATTGTTGAACATTTCTAAAATTATGCCAAAAGTATTTAGGATTGTGTAAAAGTATTCTGATGATTGATAGAAAAAATTATCTGAGCCAATGATTTTAAAATTAAAGTGAAATCTATTTATTAAATGCCTCAAATATCAATGGATTTTACCAGCTTATTGGATTCAAGTCTAGATCCCTCAACATCACCATTAGTCTTCCCACTTCTGCAACATTCCATCTATCCATTCAACGTTACTCTCCCACTAGTCCCTGCCTTACATGCATTGAGGGTTACTCTACTTTTAGGACTCTGAAGCTATTCCCTGCCATGCATGTGTGATAGTTGCCTAGACTCTGAGGATAGGTTGATTGAAGGAGCCTAATTGGCTATCTCCATGCCACCAAAGCCACGTTTCTCTTGGACCTTAAAGAAACAAAAAAATATAGTCATATTAATAGAATGTTTTCCTTACAAAATTCAAGATGGTCATATAAATTTTTATACCAAAACAAATTGGGCTTATCCCAAGAAGGTGGTATATTTAACAACAGGATTCCGTCTTCCCAAGCCCTAGAATGTATACATGTGAAATAATTAGTATGTAATATTTACCTTTTTTGTTTACTTTTTTGCTCTGGGTAAACAGTAAATCATTCTAAAATACACATTAACTATAATATAATTAACTATAATTTAAATTTTTATCCATAAATCTAAGTATCAAACAAATATAACAGGAAATACCTCGTGGATAACCATGCCGAATTCTTAATTCTTACTGCAAAATGCTTATAAATCCATTCCTCCGTTCCATTATTACTTCATATTTATCTTCACTTTCTATCCCACCCTCTCAAAACCAGACACTACTAAAATAAATCAAAATACAAAACAAATGAAGAAGAGAAAACAAGCAGACACTTGGTAAGCATGGCCATACTTGACGCAAGAAAAGAGAAAACTAAACAAAAACATAGTCGGATCTAAAAACCCAAAAATCTCCTCGACCGACCCTGCTGACCGCTCATTTTCATGCCTATTAATCCAATCGTACATACAACTACTCCTATTCCACTTATGTCCGGCCTCTCTGCCACAAATATCAAATATACACCGGACCCAGCTCGTGTCAAAGATCAAAGATACAGGTGCTCATCTAAGTAGCTGCATATCACAAAATTGATTTCTTAAAATTTTCAAATCCGCTTGAAACCGTCAGGCTTTTAGATTTTCAATTTTATTGTGGTTAAAAGCTTGTTCGTAATTTTTAATTTTAGAAATATTCAACTGCTAACGAGCTCCTTCTTAGTATATTTTTTATTTTTAGAAAGGATCACCTGTCGTGTTCTCCATTCTATGGTCGCTTTTTTTCTAGTTTTTTTGTAGTGGCCACGTCGGCATTTGTATAACTGCATATTAGCCTATAATGATCACGTTATAAGTTGTTAGTTACAGCTTAAATGAGATGGATATCATGACTAACACATGAAGTAATCGATTCCAGCAGTCGGAAAAATGAAACTAGGTTTGAAGTAAATCGATTCCAGTGGTCCTCACTCCTGCTCGTTCGGGTGTAAATTGCATCATAAGCCATATAAAATGGAAATTCTTAAAGACCATGCACTAACCCAATCATTGGAAGCTTAGTGCATGGCACCTTTACCTATGAAAGATATTATCCGGAGCACCAGTGGTTCACTGTCAATAATACAGGTAGTGTGTTTCGTTTCAAAGTAATTAATGTCGTCAGTGTGCTTCGATGTCGTAAATACGTGGTGGATTTGAAATATGCATTTATGCGATATTTATTTGAATTTTCAAAACACCCGCCCAAACTCTAGCTATTTGAATTTCAAATTTGAGAATGGTTGAATTAGATTCATTCAGGGAGTTTGAGGTTTGTTACGATGCCGCCATCGGATAAATTTCAACTAAAAGTGAGGTTTTTTTGAAACTTCTTCCCCAAAGTGGTTTATTTGAAATCTCTTTTGAATAAAATTTTATCTCTACCTCTTCACTCCTAGGTGTTTTGGCACATTGGGTATTTGATTCATTTCTTTGATTCTTTGTTTCTCCTAATTTTTCATCTTTCTTCTTAGGTAGAGGAGTACTAATGGATATATCTTGTTTTTATATATTGATTTTATTATATGAATGTTTTCTTCTATCCATGAATCTATATTTGTCAACTTTTTTATTTTTGGTCATTGCATGTGGATATGGGGTTTATTGGTACTTTTATATTTTATATAAGATTATGTGGTGGGGATCATAAGCACAAATTTTCCTCTGGGGAAGTTTGTAGAGGCTAACATTTGGCCCACCACATTAAATGCATTTTTGGTGATTAAAATAAACATGCCTTATCCCATCAACTATTTGAGCTTGAAATTTACCTCTTATTTTCTTGGAACAAAATGCAACAATTTGGAGAATATATACTCCAATATGAAAAAATTTATTGTCAAGAAAATTGGAAATTTGTAGGGAGGCATTTCTAATATTCTGATTTCTCTATAATATTTTTAGGACTTAGCTACAAGATATATATAATTTTTGGAAAACTCTTTGGGAGGATCTCATCAAGTATGAAAAAAACATTATAGACTTGAAGTGAGTAAGGTATTAAAAAAATCCTTCATTGTTCATCCTCTTCCTGGTTATAGTGATTCACTAAACCACTAAACCTTCATGTCTTCAAAAATCTAGACTTATAATTTCCAATTAGAAAATTTGGTAAATTGGGAGAATAATGGGAGATATACCAAAAAGGATGGATATTGGAAATATCTTGTTTCTCTAAAATTAGGAAATTGAAAATTAATAGTATGTGCGATATATATAGCTAGCTCATAATTCACTTTGTTCTTTCTTATAGGAAGAAGTGTACTGAAAATTCCCTAAACACTTTGATTCATAGCATTTCCATCATTAGCATGGCCTTCTTTTCAGCATTTGGTAACTCTATATATAATTGAATTGCATTATATTTAGTGAGAGTGTGAAATTCTTTGATAGGTAGTAGGCATAACATGTTACAAATACAAAGTTGAAATTTGGAGGACAATGTGACCTTCTCTACATATGGTGTCTAGATTGTCAGATATATTTAACATCCCACACCAAGAAATAAATTTAGGTGGAATATGGACCACGATGTGACCGTATCTAGATATGATGTGTTTAATGGTGGATACATTTGACATCGGACACCAAGAAATAAATTTAGGGAAATCATATGTTTGGGAATGGTAAGAAACTCCAAACCAGTTTGTTACACACGAGGAAAGAATCAATTTCTAGATGTTCCTTCTTTGATTTGAAATAAGTCAAATTTGCAATAGTTTATGAGAGATATTTGTCTAAGCCTCAAATATTTCAAAAATTACAAGCTCATGGGGTAGAGGGTTTGACCTCATATTAGTTAGTCATTGTTTTAAAAGGATAGAGAATGGTGAAAGAGACTACATGGATTTTTAGTTGAAATATTTGTTGACCTAGAGATCATTGTACAATGTTGGGAATGTGTTAGATGAGATCATAGTGTTGTCATTGGAATCATTGTGTTCTTTGTTGATGGTAAAATAATATTATTCCCCTTTTTTCCCCTTATGAAACCAACATTCCTTTTCTTGAACTCAAATTTAGAAAATTCTAGTAATGTCACTCAAGCTAAGCTAGAGTTCCATGTCATCCATCCACCTCACCTCAACTACATGTCAATATGTTACTTGTGTTCACGCATATGTTGTTGTGCTTACCTATCTCCAGAACTCTTGTTTTGTTATATTCTTGCATAGTGGCAAGAAACTTCTTTATTAAACTAATAGTATCACTTGTCTTGAACTCTAGTGAAAGAAAGCCCTCAATGAATCTAAATAGTTGATTTATGATGAGTAGTTTGGTGCTAATCTAGACTTTCTCTCCATCTCCTAACCTCATTAAAGTGCCAATCCATTATAATATAATTTCATAACCATGAATTTTACTATTATAACTATATTACATACTTTTTATATTTATCTATGTGTATACATATAGATATATATTATTTTTTCTTTTTCTTCTCACTTGTCGACATATTCATCAAACTAAAAATTACTCTCATAGAATAGGCCACCTAAATATGAATCATTCCATTTCTATTTGGGGATAATATAATCAAGTTTCCTTTTCATCTATTCCTAATTTTTTTTCTTTTTCATCTATTCCTATTTTTTTTTTGCATTTTAACATGACATGGAAAAGGTTTTAGGACCATATAAAAAAATGAGAAAATAAGGAACTAATAAAGCTTATATTGTATATATAAATACAATTATAGTTTATCTAATTTCAAGTGTATATTTCATTTTTTCCCTTGCAAAAATAAAGCCCATATAGTATATATAAATATGTTATATTATAAAACTTATTCTAAACACTTCAAAGGATTGAGCACATAAAGAGTGAAACAAAATGTAAAGCAATGATTAACATAAAATGAAGGATATACACATTTGGATATCGAATGTAGTCTGGGAAAATTTTAAAATGTGCTCACATGATCAAATGTGAACATTCCAAAATTCAACGCATCATAATCCGCTGGCACCTAATGCTTAAACATCAAATTTGGGCATGGGAAAATTTGCCTTCATACATACTGCATTTTTTCTCTTCCTATGTTCTGTTTGATGATGCGCACCTCACCAAAGCTTCAACATTAAATAGACCTAGAAATATTAAAAGGGTGAAAGCATAAGGCCTCTATTCAACATTAATCCTTGCCACCTCTTCAACTTTGGGAGTTAATTTCAATTGATTTTTATGCAAAAATCTTGATATGGTTATTAGGTTTTAATGTAGTTGGTTTTTTTTATTGCAAGACCAATTTGGGCACAAGCAAGATATGGTCCCCAGCTCAGAGGAAGCAAGTTGCATCGAAAAAATATGCTAGATAGCTAAGAGCGAAGCATAAATGACAACAAATCCTTTTTCTGTTGGCATAAGGAAATGAATTTAGTTGCAGAATTCTAAAAAACGGATTCTCAAGTTCATTGTCAAAGGGAATGAAATGTTTTTCCAAATGAAAAAAATCCATTTTTCTACTGGTGTAAGGAAATGAATTGAGTTGCGGAATTCTAAAATTGGATCCTCCAGTTCATTGTCAAAGGATTAATGACTACGTAAACTAGCTTTGTTCTTAAACTATGAAAGTCATTTACTTTTCTCATTTAGACATTTAGATTATGAGATACTTTGGACGGATTTGATGTTGTATGTTCATGGACCAGGTATCATAACTCATTCCAAAGTCTCACTTGATCATTGAGGTCTTCCAAAGCTTGGAATGAGTGCGTAAACCCCAAACCATGTACCATTGGCACCGAGGTCAAATCTCTCGCATGGAAGGAGAGAAATTATAAGGCAACATACATTGATGAACGAATTAATGTTAGTTGATATTTTGAAGCAAAAAATGAAAGAAATGTAGAAAACCAAAACATAGATTTGAATTTCACTGTAACCGGCCACAAAACTACATACGTTTTAAAGTATTTGTCTAAAGCAACCAACATTGTAGATAAAAAAGAGATATCGAAACCCTAGATATCCAGATAATTTGTAGGATGCGGGGAATCAAACCCCATGCTGTTGTAGCTTGGTAACTGTTGTATCGTGGTAATGGAGTCCCACTTCAAAACTCAACAAGATAAAAATTGTAAAAAATTACATATTCTTCCACCAATATTACTAAACAAGAAACCCCATCATTACAAGATTTCCTCTTGAATAGTGTACCCCAGGAAACCAAGGATAGAGGTAGTGAGCCTGAGACCTCAAACTACCAATCTCAACCGCAAGGAAATCTAGAGATAGAGGCATGCAACAAATACCACTAAAGACGATAGGGACCATGACATATTCTTGAGATCATAAACATGAGGAAACCCAAAAAGAAAAGATGACCACCTCATCGAAAATTCCATTTACAAAGGAACTCCTAGCTCCTATAGGTACAACCATATTTATTACTAGACAAGGAAGATAATAAAGCCATCCCATTTTAACTCTTGCAGCAAGAAAATTTAGTAGTGCTCTTGTCCTCACCACTTCTCGCGATCCAAATGATACTCACCACCTTTCCGCTCACCGAGGTGCCAAACTGTGTAAGTTAGCACACCATAGCAACCAAAGCACAAGCCCCTCTAGCTTACATTATCCTTTCACTCTAAAGGAACCACTTGAATTAGCATACATAGGTTTGGTTATCCTATGCCACTTTTCTATGGACCCTCTCCCCATCTATCCCCCATGTTGATCAAGGCAAAATTTAACCTTCATGTTATCTTAGTTTTATAATAATATATATATATATTTCATGTGTCAACTACCAACTAAATGAAAAAAGAACTAGATATCTCTTTCATTTTGAGTTACGAACCACTAAAATTTTTTAATCATAATTTACCTTTTCATTTACCAATATAGTATATAGATAATTGAAATTGGAATATTTATGTATACTACTACAACATAGACACAGACACACACATTCATGCCATATTTCAACTCCAAGATAAATAAGGAAAAAATTACACATCTCCTTCTTTTTAAGGTAGACACCATTAAAAGTTTTGAATCATTAGTTATTATTTTTTCAATTCTTTTATTTACTAAATACATAGTTGTCAATCTTCCCTTTTTTTAAGTATTTTAAATCCTAAGTCGTATCAAATACTAAAGGAATTATACATCTCCATGATGTCATTTTATTAGAAAGCACAAATTAATTAGATGAGAAATATCTTTGGCTTTATTTATTTATTTTTACAATAAATTTCTTTTTGCCATCAATATTTTCTAAATGTTTGGTATGAAATTTTATTACGTATTAAATAAATTTAGCATGTGCATGATATTATTGAGTGGAAAATAATTTTGAACACACTAAAAAATATTTTACATTCAATTTTTTTCTCTCTATAAATGTTAATTTGATATAAAATTCCCCACTAATTTTCCTGGCAATGGATGGTTTTCCTGAATGCATTTACCATCAGCATGCATTCACATAGACATTGGCTCTCATCCACGTTTAGTATGCCCACTCAGTCAGCTAATCCATCAATTTTCATGATGCTTGATCCACTGCTCCATATGCTTTGTGTGATCTCCTTGTACTTAACACTAATGCCTCATTAACCTACTTGGCGATGGAAAACATTTTTTTTTGTCTAAATATTTCTTGGCTCTTTTGTCACCCAACTTTCTCATGCTTCATCACTTACCTTTTCATACTCTTATTTCCTTCCTAAATAAAAGCTACCATTCCCTCAGTGATTCTAAATTCCTCATCCTCATTCTCCCACCTACTACTATGGTTTAGGAGAGTAGATGTGTAATTAATGGAGGTGATGGATGTGGTAGTGAGTGTCATCCCCATGATGTATAATTTGACAAAATGTCTAATCTCTTCATCCCAAATATTCATGAAAGTATACCACACAATGTATCCTCCATGGAAGATGATGAATTAAGGTGCCTAGGTGATGGGCATTGGGCCTCAAAAGTTTACTAGCGAGACATTTATGGAAGCAACAACAAGCCAAATAAGATTCCATAAGGAAGGATGTTAATTCTAATGAATTAGTAGTCTCCACTAATCTCTACTGGACCTTATCCACTCATTCAACATCTCCTTCTCTCCTATCACACTATCCTATTCCCTAAGTAGCTCCCAAGATGGCATAGACTTCCTTTCAATCCCACGTACTTCCCCTAGTACTTTCCCCTTCAATCATGACTGACTATATGAAACTAAAATGTTGAGTGAGTGGAGGAGCTAATAGAGCACAAGCATAGCAATTGTTGCGTTCTTATGGTTGTCTTATCATTGAGGACGAGCCAGAAGATGCACCATAAATGTAAAATAAAATATGAAGATTCACCATGGTATTTTTGAAATATATTTTGATTGATAATATTTTGGAAAAGAGAAAAAAAATATTTTCTATATTAAATCTAGGGGTTTGGTTTTCTCGGTGGCTTCAAAAAACTAGTTTAAATAACACAAATTAAGATTTCATGTCAAAATTTTCCACGGTATTCTAGCACCAGAAAGTCTAAAAAGTCACACTAAAAACAACTCCTATTTAAAAGGCGTCTAAAAATTCACACTAAAAACAACTCCTATTTAAAATTCAAACATCAGTTATCAACCTACCTAATTAATTTCTAAAACATGTATTTTTTTCAATTTATGATGAGGATTTTCTAATATATTTTTGAAAAATATTGAACAATTAATCTTGCAAAAAAGAAGAAGTTACGACCATAGTTAGTTTTATATATATATAGATAGATAGATAGAGAGAGAGAGAGAATATTTTAAGTTAATTATGAAAGTTTGTCACTTCCATTTATATCATCAATAATAATGGTTAAAAAAAATGATTAGTTATTTATGATGTTACAATAAATTACAAATGTTCATTAAAAAGAAGATATAATATTCTTTTAACCAAATTATAATATCCAACAATTCAATATTAAAAAAATACATTACAAATAAATTTAAAAGCACTTATTGAATTAGTAATATTTGCAAAAGCGAATAAATCATCATTAAATTGGACAATAATTTTAATATAAACAAAATAATATATGGACATTCAACTCATTTAAATTGTGATGTTATGTATGTGTAAAATTATACACCCACACCAACAAGAACACAAACAAACAAACACAAATAGAATTACAACAAACAAATTAAATAACATAAAAAATAAAATAAAAATAGAAACATTTAAAATTCTACTTATGACTAATTATAAGTTATTTTTAAAATTGCATATTTATTTATTTATGTTGGATCTTACTATAAAAAATTTGTGATATATTTTGTAAATGTATATGTAATTATTCGGGTTACAAAAAAAAATTATAATCATAATAATTTGTGATATTATAGTTATAATTATTTGCATTGTTGAAATATTAATTAAAAGCAACTATAAAAACATGTGATTTTTTAATTCTCTATTGAAAGGTGATGATTACAAAAAAAAATTCAAGATGGTAATTATTTGCGATAATGTCATAGTATTTATAATTTTAAATATAATGAATAAAAATATTCATGAAAAATTTATTTTATTCAAAAATAAAATTAACAAACAATAAACTTGAATGATTCTATATTATAAAATTTTATTAACATTAATTATAAAATTACAACCATTAAATATTAAAAAAATACATATTAACCTAACAACTAATATCAATTTATTTAAAAAAAATTATTGTTATTTTAAAATTATTTTTACATTCAACATCATTATATATAAATTGGTTGAAAAACTAAAATAAAAGAAAAACATAACTGGCAAAAAAATAATTCACAAGCAACCATAATTGTAAGCGTTCATGAGCGATAACCATGGCCATGGGTATCTTTGAGGACTTGAGAAGGGATTTTTTAAACCCTTTCCCTAAAAATAAATACTAACTTTATTATTATTATTAATGTACTATTTAAGTGTTTAAATTAATAATATAATTTAAAAAAGAAAGTCAAAAGAAATCACAGGCTGTATCTACTTCAGTTTCCATCTCTGTCCCTCTAAAAATAGAAAGGTATATTATAAATATTGGATATTATAAATGAAAAACATAAAATCAAATGAACCCTAACCTTTCTCCTCTGAAATGGCAGATACCAATCCCTTCGGACCTCATTTCTTATGACTTACCCAACAAATGCGAACAAAGACTCCAATCAAACATGTAAACATATGTTAGGAACCCTCCATGATTCTAACCAAACATTGAACGCCATTACATTCTTTGCATATTGAGACTAAAACTAAAAATACAACTCATGAGTGTTTCCAAAAGCATGGAAATTTTTTTTGAACTAAGTTTTAGGATTGTGTAAAATAATCTCTTGACTAATAGAAAAAAGTATTTGAACCAAGGATTTTAAGATTAAAGTGAAATCTATTTATTAAATGCCTCAAATATAAATGAATTGTACCAACCCATTAAATTCAAGCTTGGATTCGTCAACACCACCATTGGCCTCCCCACTTCTGCAACATTGAATCCATCCATTCAACGTTACTCTCCAGATAGTCTCTGCGTCTGCAGCTATTACCTGCCATGCATGAGTGATACTTGCTTATAGTAGATTTAACTCCTTCACTATTACCTGCCATGCATGAGTGATACTTGCTTATAGTAGATTTAACTCCTTCACAACCTCGAGGATAGGTAGATTGGAGGAGCCTAATTAGCTCTCTCCAAGCCGTCAAAGTCAAAGTCACATGTCTCTCTCGGACCTTAAAGAAACAAAAATAGAGACATATTAATACAATGTTTTGCTTACAAAATTGAACATGATCACATAACTTTGTATAGTAAAACAAATTGGGCTGATCCGACGAAGGTGGTTTATTCAACATCAGGATTCCGTCCTCCCAAACCCAGGAAGGTATACATGTGAAGTAATTTTTTTGATAAGTATGTAATATTTACATTTTTTTGTTTACTTTTTTCTCTCGGTAAACCACTAAATCATTCTAAAATACACATTAAGTGTAATTCAATTATCTATTATTTATATTTCTATCTATAAATTTAAGTTTCTAACAAATACAACAGGAAATACCTCTTGTGCTGATTTCTTAATTGTGACTGTGAAATACAGATAAAGCTATTCCTCCGTTCCATTTGCACTTCAAATTTATCTTCACTTCCTGCTCCCACCGTTTTAGAACAAGAGGTTAATAAAATAAATCAAAATACAAAACAAATGAAGAAGAAAAAACAAGCACATACTGGACAACAATTATTAAAACAGGTAAGCATGGCCATGCTTGACACAACAAAAGAGAAAACAAAAATAGATGCATACTGGGATCTGAAAACCCAAAAATCTCCTCCACCCTACTCGCGCTCATCTTTCACACATCTCAAGTTTGTTCATCTAACCATACATACAACCACTCCTATTCCACACATATCGAACTGCTCTGCCACAAATATGAAATATCCAATAAATGCAACCACTCCTATTTACATCTGCTCTGATACAAATATCAAATATCCAATAAATTTCTATTCCACACATGTCCAGCTGCTTTGCCACAAATATCTGATATCCAACGGACTCAGCCCGTCAAAGATCAAATATCCACCCCTCATCTAAGTAGCTGCATATCACAAAATTGATCTTTGAACCAAAATATATGTGCCTCCTCTTGCCATATTTAACAACGAAATTATATGGAGGTTTCTTAAATTTTTCAAATCCTCTTGAAACTGTTAGGCTTTTAGCTTCTCGATTTTATTGTGGTTGAACCTTTCTGAGTAATTTTCATTTTTAGAAAGAGTCACCTGCTAATGATCTCCTCTTTAGTATATTTTTTTTTAGAAAGTTTATTTTTAAGAAAGGATCACCTACCTGTACTCTATTCTATGGTCGCTTTTTTCTGTTATCAATCCTTTTCTCAGCCTTTTTTGTCATGACCACGTCCGCATGTTTACAACTGTTAGCATATAATGATCGCATTGTGGGTTGTCAGTTGCTGCTTTAATGATGCCTGGTAGCTTAAATGAGATGGATATGATGACTGACAGGCATTCGCCGGAATCCCATGCGTCTGAATTAAATGGATTGCAGAAGTCGTTCACCGAAATCCCATGGGTTTGAAGTAAATCGATTCCAGTAGTCGGAAAAACTAAACTAGGTTTGAAGTAAATTGATTCCAGTAGTCCTCACTCCTGCCCATTGGGGCGCAAATTGCATCATAAGCCATTGTAAAACACCAGCAGGCATATTGTGCCCCAACGTGTTGGTTTTTCCAATTTCACATCCAAGTTTATTAACTAAATGATGTTAAATTTAAATGACCATTTATTGGTTGTTTGCTTTATTTTTAGTTTATAATAATTTTCTATTTTGAAAATGTTGTTATCTAAAAAAATTAATTAATCGCTTATTCTAAAGCTCTTGTTTTTTCTTCTACCAAATAATAATATGATAATTAATTCGAATTCCAAAATTTGTAAATGTATAGATTTAATGCTACTCCACTCTAGGGCAAGAACCATAAGTAGTGAGGAAATAAGCATACATGTTTTCCAAGAATGTCCTTCATCAAATAAATATCACGTTAATAGGTCGATTTAGTCAATGCAAAGGAGCATCATTGGATGAATCTTGGAGGTGGTAGCTTTCGAATCCCAGTTTTTTATTAACATCCTAATTTTTTATTAATCTTCAAAAAGACATTTTCTGCTTAATTGAAAAAACTCGGCAAAGCAGGAACCATTTCTCCTCCGTAAAAAGCCAAAGTAATTTCGTTCAACAAACCATTAAGCATAACAGTTTTAATCAGTAATAATGTTTATATATGCCGACTGATAATGAGATTATATATATACCTAAATCTAAATCTATAATATATAATCATTGATAATCGATAATATGCTGTACGTAAGCGCGCACTGTAGTTTAATGGTGCCGTATACTTTTAGCTAATATGATTCCAACGTGAAAATAAAATATCAAACATATACTTCAATAATTGACAGATTGAGATTCTATGGAAAACGCATGATTTAAAGACTTAATGTTTAAAGATTTGATTTCATTAACTGGTTTGGTTGTCGATGACGTAAATGACAGATGATTAATGATGCAAGGAAAAGCTCTCTAGGTCTTAATTCAAACATAACATCAGGAAAACCTATCTCGTTCTTAATTCAAACTTGAGATTTGTAAGATGCTTTTTTTAAGATGTATATATTTTTTTGCCAACCATCATTGGATGAATCTTGGAGTGGTAATTATATGTTGACAATACTGGTTAAAAAACTATCGACAATGAATAATCGTTACAAAAAAATCATGGTTATACTTTTAAAATGATGTATAATGTATAACAGTTAGAAAACATTCATGAGTATACTTCCTATAAAATGTTATGATAATTCGAATGGACAGAAATGACTTCCTCACCTCAAGTGTGATTAGAACCCCATAGAAAACATTCATGAGTATACTTCCTATAAAATGTTATGATAATTCGAATCGACAGAAATGACTTCCTCACCTCAAGTGTGATTAGAACCCCATAGGCTTCCACCATCCTTAATCACCCAACACCTCCCATAGGCTTCCACCATCCTTAATCACCCAACACCTCCCTGCCGTCTGCTCTCGTAGGTCTCATTAAAGCAGCCAGCCACAAAAGAGAAATGATCAGCTCCATAATGTTCACCGAAATAGCCCAGCAAAGGAAATTCAGGTGGATGGATGCGTGGCCATAATATGGAAAAGGCACTTCACAATTTGTAAAATTTAAAAATATTAATAACAATCATAATTACATATCAGTGTAAAGCTGCCTGTAAAAAATTAAATGGATCATTTAAAAGCAAAAAAAAATCAAAACATGAAATTGGACAACGCGCCTACGGCTACCCGTATTATGACAGTCTGTCAGGCGGCGGATCTCAAAAATTTAACAAACCTGCATTAATCTCACTATCATCAAATATGACATCTATGTAGAGGGACTGCATTTCTTTGGATGAGCCGCTAGTGAGAGGTGAAGCAGAGGCGATGTGATATTATTTTGGATGGAGGGCTCGATATTTGGCAACAGCAACTCAGCGCTGGCGGCATGAGTGGCTGGACATGTATGGGGATGCTTAGATAGCAGAATTCACTTGAGA
>APFE030589681.1:0-17319 GCA_000404065.3 Pinus taeda | reverse complement strand
TATAAAAAGGTTATTTCTGAAATTAAATAAATGAATTTTTCTAACAAATTAACCTTTGGTTGTATTTTAATATTATTTTAACATTAAATTAATTAGAGGTAGTTTGACTAGGGTTCTTGATTGAGAAAGTAGCCGTTAGAGGGTTGTAGCTGTTGGAGTCTCTGCTTATGCTATTTAACACGATGGGCTAGATCTGTATTCTCAACTCGTCCTGATGATGAACCACATTGGTTGGTTCGAAACGCGTTGGCAAAAATCTTTCTTATGTGATTTACGCTGAAGCTCTCCTTATAAATAGGTGGAGTATGTGCCTCAGAGAGGTGATTGTTTGGTGTCCTATCAAATGCCTCCCAACATTGTGCTCTAATCTAGTGGAGAGATAGAGCTTACTTGTCAAGGCCTTGGTAGTTTGACAATGTTGGTCATGATGATGTTTATGACGATGCTTATCAATCTGGATCCTTTCTTATATGAATATTTCAACTTAAGATTATCTCAATGAGTCATTATGAATATCTCCCTAGTTAAGAGAGAGTGTTGAAGTTGCAACAAGGTTCGGTCTTCATAATGTTCATAATGTAAATACATCATTGATGTGTTTATCATATTCATTATATTTTGTTAAGCAAGTTCTTCATTTCTACGAGTCAAAAAAAAAATTATTTGAGCCATGCGCCATTTGGACATTTACAAGAAAGAAAGTTTGAATTTTATTTTGAGTCATAAGTCCACAAGATGACCAAGCCGACCCTCCTTGGACAAGTGGGCTCAAACCTCAAAAGTGACACCTATTCGACCCTCCTAAACAACTGTATATAAGAGATAGTTCGACCTACTTGGAATACTTTCACTCATCATCACAAGAATAATTTTTGAACCAAGTGAAGGAGAGATGAAGCTGAGTCAAAGGAGAGATAAAGAAAGTCAAAACTAGAAGAATATTCCCCTCATTGATTGAATCTTTGATTATTGCAGTTAAAACATGTGGAGGTATGTTTTTCTATGGAAGAGGCCAAAAATTCTAAGGTAGTTGCAGGTATAAATTTCAAAAGTTTGACTAGATTTGAAGGAGTTTTACCAATGTTGACTTTGACTTTTGGAGGTGACTTGGAGGAGGGTTTGACTTGGTATCTTGGTGGAAGTTTGGTATTGGTCTTGTCTTGGATATCTCCCATTTTTATCTTGTTCTATAAGGAAAGGATTGTTGGGTTTTCTCCTTGTGGGTTTTTCCCTAGCTATTAACTTAATTTCGGGTGTCTCTTGTCTCATTTTGATCTCTATATTTTCTTGAAAGATTGAACAGTTGTATAATTGCTTGATGAAGAAGAAATAACAAAGATTAAGAATACATTTAATATTCACAAGTAATTATCAAGAAGATAAATTAGGTTTCTAGACTACATTGCACTTAGTTTCTCAACACACGACACCCTAGCTTGCATCCATTCTCTCAGTTTTGGCTTCTTCTTGGTTTTTTCTCTCCCTTTCATTCTATTAAGAATTTATTTATTGAATGGGCCCAGTTTATAGACACCTTTTGAGTCATTTTAGTTATGTTTCATTTGGTGGTTTGTGGTAGGAAGGGAATAAATTGTTGGTTTTGTGGCTCTTTCCCAAAAAAAACTCGTTTGGGGATGTGAATTCTGATGGTTTTCTTCGGCCTCATGAGATAGTAAGCTTTTGTGAAGGGTGGTTTGCTCTGTTTCACTTGGTGGTTGGCAACAAAAGTCTTGTTGGTTTCTTGGCCCTGTCTTAGAGAAGATTCTTTAGGGGTTGTCTATTTTAGTGTGTTTTTAGTCTCGAAAGGTGAGGGGTGAGTGGAAAAGGTGGCCTACCTATAAGTAGTACAATAGTAATGAATGTGATTGTGACAACTATAAGGATCTAGGGAGTATGATGAATCACAATCTCCTCACATTACTTGAAGTTCGACTATGGCAGTGAATCCAAGAAATTTGATCAATATAATAGCATCAAGTGTTGCTCAAAACTATAAGATTAAAAGGAAAAAGGATGGATTCAAGAAGATAGAATGATGGATACACTAGCAACCAAACACTCATGCATGTAATCCTTACAAATAAGAGGAAATATCGAACTAGAGGGCGATCAAGTAGAGTTTAGAATAATTTAGTAGGTATCATATAATAGAACAAATTAAATAACCTAAATTTGTCTCAAAAAAAAAACAAGAAACTCCAACAGATCTTAAATGTTAAACTCATGTAATAATTGTTGAGGAAAAGTATAACTAGGTTCAGTATTTATCAAAGTAATTTTGATCTTTGTACTTTTCAAGACAAAGAAATATTATTTTTGTAAACTATAAGAATGAGTTTATTGCTCATTCCATAGGTCTAGGAAAGTCAAAGAGTTAAATATCTCTTCTTGAGCATTTACGTAATATATATGGGTCAACCGAATGTCTAAGAACAACCCTCCAAGACCAACACAATCATCTTGAAGACAAGCAAGCAAAACAAATTAAAAGGGAGTCATGTCGGCTCACAAGATGAGACACATCAGTTCATAGGTCCATGTCGGCTTGAATACATGGTCAAACACCTATATATAAGCAGTTGAAGTCACCGCAAAAACACATGTCAAAATCTCACAATTCTCTAAGGAAACTCAAATGAAAACAGATTTTGCAACCTCACATGTTTTGTAGAAGAATACTCCCGGATGACTACTATTAGAATACTATCTCGTTACCTCGTAGGAAATATCAGTCACCTCCTGGGTATATGTTTCGGTGCATTGTTAATACTCCTCGAAGAAATGAAATGATACAAGTCTTAGCTACTCTCGGCATGAAGGGTCTATGTAAAAACTTTTTCTCAGCGTATATATATAATAGACTCAGTCACTATCTTGATGACTATTGTCTCTAAGTCTCAGTGCATTCGAAATGAAGAGGATCTCAGTGATATCTATATAATAATGTATCAGCAATGAAGATCATAACTATGATGAGTCTCTCAGTGAAATTACAATAATCTCGGTGATATTGTAGCAGCAATGTATGTCTCCATCGTGTCGTAAAGATGATGATTTCAGCAATATGAAGAAGAGGATTGGTGGATTTTTCTTGGAGTGGCTCAAATAGTCAAGGGTCATGGCCTTGGTGTTCGTCAATTGGAATCTCTATAAGAAGAATTTTATGTAGGTTTTCCTCTCCAAGAGGGAGATGTTTGGCCCTGGCAGAATGCCAACTTATTATGTTCTTGTCTCTTTGTTATGGTATTTATTTAATGATTAAAAGAAGACACACTAATGTTAACAAGCTAAGCATTAATATTTATCATGTAAAGAAGAATATCATTTACCCTCTGCATTAGATTCTTCAACATGGTATCAGAGTTATGGTTGCAGTCTAAGGAAGGGCATAAAAGAGACACTTAAAAGATTAGTCTTTAACCAGAAACAACAGTACAAGTCAATGTCAATATCATTTAAGGTGAAGGAGGACTTCTCTACAACTTCATATGAAGAACATAATTCGGATAGCATACCTCTCTATGGTAATCACAATGACACCCTTGTATACATCTCAGAAATCTCAAACAAGGAACAGTGGTACAGTCTCTTCACATAAAGATTCTGACTTCGAATGGTCATCATCACTGTAGTTTCAGATGGATGTCACTGAACTGGCTATAGTCTTGGCATAAGCATCATGATAATGGTCTTGATACAAGAAGGAAACACTTTGTATTATGGAAGTCTTGGTATAGAAAGGAAAACACAAACTATGCATAATAATGATGGCAAGGATCTCATGGATCCCACATTAGCATACTCAATCTCAGTACAATTCAGATGGAGAAAGACTCATAGTAACACACTATGCAGTCCTGATCTTAAGCATGAATACGATGATGATGGTGTGATGAAACATTCATGATCTCAGTGGGTCTAGGTACAGACATCATGAAGACCTTAGTAATATAATGAAGACCTCGGTGAAAGTGCAATGATGTTGTAACAATAATGAAGCTCAGGTGGGGACAAAGTATACAATCTTGCATAGGTGAAGAGGATCACTAAAGCACTCATGGTCTTGACATAAATTATAATCTCAGTTTTGATGCTAAATTACAAGAGTAAGTCTCAGGTTCCTTACTACCATGATCTCAGTCAAACAACATATTGTTGAAAAAGGTAGTCTTGGTAATAAGACAGTCTCTCTATACACAATCCAGTTACTATCTTTGTCTATGTTATTCGATGGCAAGTTCGAACTCACATCACAATGCCTCTCTAAATACTTTGTACGTACAGTGCTCATAAGTACAATGTCACAACATATACTTTTCACAATTTCGGATCTTTTCTATGAACATGATCTCATTGGCATGGTGCTCAGATCAGAATATGAGTCTATGTATATCATAGTTTGGAGGATGCTCGATATAGGAATCTATTGATACACTCCTAGGAATACTAAGCATGATAAATTCACTTGTGGAATAGAAATATCTCTAGAGTGGCAACAATTTGTTCAAATGTAGAAGGAGTTGAAAGTACCTTAAAGATGAATTAGGATTCAAGGCGATCTCATGATCATAAGCAGTTTCAGTGATGTCAAGATCACAAATGTCATAATGTTATAAGGTTCCTAAATAATTTTTTGGTAAAAGGATATGGTTCATGATGGGCAACTAAGGCAAAGGAAGCATCAAGGTGAAGATCTCCTCTTCACATGACAAGTAAGTATCTCTCATGTTTAATCAATTTTTGGTTTAATGACTTCGGTTTGCAAGGTAATGGAAATGCTAGAGGATAATCACAATCCTCATAAAAAGGTCCTTGCATGAAATAAGGATGATAGTTATGGTCCTCATAGATGAATGAAGTCATTGAATAAGGTCTCCTTTGATTTCATGAAGGTAGGAATTAGGGAAGCTAGTAGAGGAATCAATAACATTATTCATGTCACTAGATAGGATGGAAGGAGCTGAATAAGAGGGAGTAGAAATATTTAAGTTAGTCTCTCCCTATAAGTATCTTTTTTGGGCTCCTAGATCCTACATAGAATGTGACTACAATATAGGATGTGGTGTAACATCGTGAAAGAAACTAGATCTCGTGACATCATCATGAGGGTGACTAAATGTTCAAGGCTAAGTAAGATACCTTAGTCAACATCTTAGGGTCTCTATGAAAGAAGACATGTTGTAGGCAAAAACTTTGCAGAATTCAAACATTTAAATAAGGCTCATCATGCAACAAAAGGAAAACATTTGTTTGATAGGGATCTTTAAGATCCTCAAGATTCTCTGATGGAATCTTTACTAGAAGATTCATTGATCTAGGGATGAAGCAAGCGTTTCAATAGAAACTCCAACTTGTGGAATTCATGAATAATGATATCATGACATAAGAGTAGCTCAAGGGGTTGAATATATTTCAATCAAGGAAGATGCTGAAAGAAGCATGGACAACCTAAAGGTAAAATGAGGTATGTATAATTGTATTTAAGTTTTATACTGTCATGTCGTATGGTTGCAGATTAATACTTCTATCTTGAGAAGCATGATCAAAGGAAAAGGATCTCCTCCTCTAAAAGGATGTAGAAAGACATAAGTCACACCAGATGAAATCAACATAATATGTCCTCATATGAAATATGAGGTGGTTAGCTACAATTACATCTATGATTAGAAAACCCCTACGAACAAAATGTGTGAGGAAGGAAGAAATCATAAGATATGCAACCATGATAGAGACAATCAACATCCAAGAACCAAGAATAGTCGACTATGAAATCTCTAGAAAATATATGAAGACATAGATCAAAGTATGAAAAAGATAAAGACTTTTGACAATGGATATCTTTGGAGATGTGTCAACATGAAAGCAGGATATTGATACCTACAGAAAGATTTCATGATGAAGATCCACCTAGTAAGGTACGATTTATTTTAATAATATATATTTGATTTCTTGAAGAATATCTAGATAATTTCATGCAGGACTACTTACATATACAACTAGCATTCATGGAAGAAGCACGATGAGAAAGAAGTAGTCATGTAACGAAGGTTCTAGATATGAAGAAGGCCACTTTCCATGAAGAAAGGAATGACATGACGAACTAAGGAGGAAAGTGATAGATGACAATTGCCCTACAAGAAAGAAGCTCAAATAACTTTCATGACATCAAGGAGAAAATTTGATCAAGCAACTGAAGGACCCACGAAGAAGAAATTGTTAATGTATAGAAGAGTCCCTAGCTAAGAGGGAGCTTTGATAGGTCCCTGATCAAGAGGGAGCTTGGATTAAGATCACCCTCGATTAAAAAGGAGTGACAATTGTTTTTTTCCATCTCATGTGTCATGCATTAGACTAGGACTAACAACCGTAAGTCTAGGTGAAGGCCATGAATGGAAATGTAGACACATGATAGGCACAACATTCTTGTCTTCACCTAGGAAGAAAGAATGGAGGGTTGGGTAATCATCTAGCATCTGATGCTCTTTGAGGATGTGTAGGTCATCCAAGGTAAGAGTAGGCAAGAGGACCGATATTCTTTGAGGGTTGGGAACCCAAGATAAGAATAGTCCTAGAAGGTCATACTTAGTGAATACCCAGGTGGGTGCGTACCTTGAGAGACAATGATGAAGGTGTCCATAAATCATTGGTCTCACCAGCTTTATAGCTCATGGTCTCATGGAGAGATGGAGTTGTTAGTCAAGGCCTTGCACTTTGACAATGTTGGTTGATATGATGTTATACAGATGGCGTTACCAATCCAATTCTTCTTATGAGAAATTCTCTAGATTGCGAACGACCAAGTACCATTATAAATACCTCCCTAATTAAGAGGGAGTTTTGAAGAAAAGTATAACTACGTTCGATATTTTCTAAGTAATTTTTATATTTGTACTTGTCAAGAAAAAGAAATATTATTTTGTAAATTATAAGAATGAGTTTCTTGCTCATTCCATAGGTCTAGGAAAGTCAAAGAGTCAAAGAGCTCTTCTTGAGAATTTATGTGATATATATGGGTCAACCGAATGTCTAAGAACATCCCTCCAAGACCAGCACAATCATCTTGAAGACAAGTAAGCAAAACGAACTAAAAGGGAGTCATGTCAAGTCACAATATGAGACACATTGGTTCGTAGGTCCATGTCGACTTGAATACATGGTCGAACACCTATATATAGGAAGTTGAAGTCATCGCAAAAGCACAGATCAAAATCTCACAATTCTCTGAGGAAGCTCGGATGAAAATAGAGTCTGCAACCTCGCATGATTTGTAGAAGGATACTCCTACATGACTACTGTTAGAATACTATCTCGTTACCTCGTAGAAATCTCAGTCACCTCCTGGGTATATGTTTTGGTGCATTGTTAATACTCCTCGAAGAAAGGAAATTATATAAGTCTCAGCAATGTAGTCACGAATGACTATACTCTCAGCATGAAGGATCTATTTATAATGAATTAAGCAAAGTCTTTCGGTAAAAATCACATAAGAGAAATTTTTGGTCGACGCGTTCCGAACCAACAAGTGTGGTTCATCATTAGGACCAGATGAAGAGGCAGACCATGGAAAAGGCTTAAATAGAGAGCAAGGTAGAGACCATAGTCTCAAGTAACGGCTATATTTGAACAATAATATTTAAATTATGATATTAATTTATTAATATATTAAAAACAAATATTATTAAATAACAGCTATATTAAACGGCTAGTTTTTGAGAAATAATATTTAAATTATGATATTAGTTTATTAATTTATTAAAACAAATATTAATAAGTAACAGTTATATTAAATGGCTAGTTTTTGAAATATAATATTTAAATTAATTTATTAAAATTAAATATTAATAATAATATAATATATATTAGATAAAAAATCAAAGTCAAACTCCAAATAAGGAGGGAAGTCAAAAATTATAAAAAGGAGTCAAGACCCTAAAAAAGACAAGATCATTTAATAAATAAAAATAACAAATAAAAGATCTATGTAAAAACTATGTCTCAGCATATAAATATAATAGACTCAGTCACTATCTTGATGACTACTGTCTCTAAGTATCGATGCATTCGAAATGAAGAGGATCTCTGTGATATCTGTATAATAATGTATTAGCAACGAAGCACATAGCTATGATGAGTCTCTCAATGAAAGTACAATATTCTTGGTGATATTGCAGCAACAATGTATGTCGCCATGGTGTAGTAAAGATGATGATTTCAGCAGTATGAAGAAGAGGATTGGTGGTTTGGTCTTGGAGTGGCTCAAGTAGTCAAGGGTCATGGTCTTGGTGTTCGTCAATTGGAATCTCTATAAGAATAATTTTATGCGGGTTTTCCTCTCCAAGAGGGAGAGGTTTTGGCCCTGGAAGAATGCCAGCTTATTGTGTACTTGTCTCTTTGTTATGGTAGCTATTTAATGATTAAAATTAGACACACTAATGTTAACAAGCTAAGCATTAATAGTTATCATGTAAAGAAGAATCTCATTAGCCCGGCGCCCCAGATTATTCAACAATAACTTGCAATAATAGGCCACAAGTAAATCCTCCAAGATAAGATAAGATCCTTCATTCCCATAAATAGCACAAACTCCAAAAATGCATATGTATGCGTGCTCGTACTTGTTTTCATATTAAACAACCTATGAATATCAAAAAATAGATGCACCTTTGTCCTGAAAATAATGCAAAAGCAACATCAAAAGGTCTCCAAAGCTTGCACAATTTGATCTTCATAAATACTTGAAAATATATATAACTTGTGGATCGATTCACTTGTTGTGTCAAGTCACGATAACCTATACTTAGAGGAGAGCATAACCCACTACTCATGAACAAATCAAGTGAGCACCCTCCTTAGCCTTAATTAAGAATTCATTATCTCTAGAAAGAACACAAAAGCATGCCCAAGCTAGTACTCAAGTATAGCCTAGTCGAAGCTTTGCAAAAACCCACAAGCTAAGGCTCGAAAAATATCCATATAAAACCATAATAAAAATAGACTAGTGTGCTCATCTATTGCCAAAAATAGACTCACATCCAAAAATAACAAATTGTTCCACATCCTATGAAAATTTAAAACAATCTTTAGTATTATAAAATCAATCCCATGGTACTTGCTATCTATAGAAATAAAACCCTAATTTGAACAAATTTTTCATTTTCTTAAATTTTCTCAAACTTTATGGGTTTCCTTGTCCATCACTACATGAATCCATCCATATATTAAACCTCCTAAAAATTTAAACCCTAAAACGTATTTTATTTGATGATCACCAAAAAGTTGCCAACATGCTCTCCTCTCAAAATGGTATCCAAAATCCAATTGGTTTCCCCATATGTTGAGTGAATAGAGGCTTTAAAAAAATTAGAAAATTCAAATATTGAATAATAGCATTTTGGAAAACCATCATGAGTTCTCAAAACTACAATTAATTGCTAAAAGAAGGAAATTTCCCAAATAATAAGTCTAAAAATTGGGAAGTACCCATTTGAAATGATCACTCTCCCATACATGCTCCAAGTGCCATATATAACATGCATGCATGGGATCATAGTAAAAATGGAACTAATGTTTGATTTGAGGTGTTGAAAGTGATGTATTTGAACTAATTTGAAGAGAACTTGGGCAAATTTGAATTGTGAATGTGTACCAAATCATGAATGTGCTTTGTTAACACTCAAATTTGCGTGAGAAAATTTGATGCTAATGCTAAGGATCATGCAAATTAATGACTTGTCCTTTTTTCTTTTTCTTTTTCTTCTTTATTTCAATTCATCAATAATATTTTTTTTAAATGTTGGAGTCTCAAAGAATGCAGATTCACTCGACATCTTAGATTAACACACGCAAATAACTTATTTTTTAAAACATAGGAAACTATGAACACCAACTTTTTATTATCACGATAAAACCCAAATTTATCTCAGAGAAAATACCTAGGTCGTTATTATAACAATGACACATTAAATGTAGACATGTAAAAGAGACACTTTATCTAAAACAATAATGCTACATCTAAAATTATATTCAAATAAGAGTTGTATCCAACTTAATCTCTACATTATAAATCATCACGCATTACATAACCTTGGAGGAGAGCATTATTCCCAATGTCATATTGATAGATGTTATTTTCTCCACCCATGAATAAATCAAAATGTCATAGCTTGTTAAAAAATGCATGGAATGAACTTTTACCTTCAAAATGAAGTTTGATTAGGAACTCAAACATATTTCATTAAGAAGGGGGCCATGAATGTAGTAAATATACACTTATTCTATGCATGTGAAACCTTGTGGACAACAAAATCAATGTCCTCGATGAGGGAGAAAGTGTTATTTAATGTCTATTCAAATATGAAAAAGAATGACATAGTAGACAACAAAATCATTGTCCCTGATGAGGGAGAAAATGTTATTTAATGCCTATTCAAAGATGAAAAATAATGATATATCTATACTAGGGGTCCTAATTTTGGCCAAGAAAATTATGCAAATTCAAGCGAGAAGTATCAACAAATCACTCTTGATCATCATCATGAAAATTGACTCTATTCTCTTTGAAGGCCAACTGGATCTCACTAATCTCCACCAACATTTTTGCAATCCAAGGAGGGAAGCATAGTCTTCAAGTTGTTGAACTGAACGAAGAAGTGTTTTAATAAAACTATGATCGAGGGAGATTTCAAATAATGCTAGGATGATCAATCATTCCATTAATTGGATCCACTTTAGGAGATGTTTGAGGGCTATTATAATGATCTATACAAAACTAAATCCATCGATGAATCAAATATTGATTTTCTTAACAACAATATACTTCTCTTTCTAAAAAAAGATGTTAGTATTTATCAAATATCAATAAAACCTCTAAAAAAGAGTTTTGAGAAATTGTTTTTATTTATGAAATATCAATAAAACATCTAAGAATTGTCTTATATCAATCAAAAATTATTTTTATTAGCAATTCTAAAGATATTCTACCACAGATGGGGTGATTAGGGAAGAGAGGGGATGTGAGGGTGGGATAGTCGCAGTCACCTCAAGCACTAGTCGAATGGGACATTCTCTCCACCCTCAGTAATGAATGCCACATGTAAGGAAATGGTGGTTCACCCATCAACCAATTTAATGGCTCTTAATGTGGATCAGGAAGCTCTTACATGTGATAAGAGATATGCAACAATGGTGACAAAGGCTTCCTAAAGGCAATCCACTTTGTTTCATATTGGTGGTGACTCCTTAGATTATTAACTTCCATCCACTAAAATTGAGTCATATGAACTCTCCACTCTTCTATGTTGTTGTTTTTATAGTTGGGATTTGTATCTTTAAGTGGGCCTACTAGTAGTGTTGGAATTTGCTTAAGAGTAGTCTGAGTGAGGGACGAGGGTGTTTAAGTTGTAACTAGATTTGATCTTCGTAATGTTCATTATGAAAATTTATCATTGATGTATTTATGATATTTATTATATTTTATTGAGCATGTTCTTCATGCTAAGAGTCAAAAGAATTTTTTTTTAAGTCAAAATAAAAATTATTTAAGTCATGTCCCATTTGGACATTTACACGAAAGAAAATTTGGATTTTATTTTGAGTCATAAGTCCACAAGATAGCCAAGTCGGCCCTCCTTGGATAAGTTGACCTAGCCCTCCTAAGTGACACCTATTCGGCCCTTTAGAAAAATGATATATATTCACTCATCATCACAAGAAGCATTTCTAACCAAGCGAAGGACAGAAGAAGTCGAGTCAAAACTAGAAGAATATTCCCCATGTTGACTGAAACTTTGACTACACAGTTTGCACGTGGGGAGGTAGGTTTTTGAATGGAAGAGGCCAAAAATTCTGAGGTATTTTCAGCCCGAATTTCGGTCCCTTGTTACAGGTTTGAATTTCAGAAGTTTGACTAGATTTGAAGGAGTTTGACCAGCGTTGACTTTAACTTTTGGAGGTGACTTGGAGGAGTGTTTGATTTGGTATCTTTGTGGCAGTTTGGTTTTGGTATTGGCTTGGATATCTCTCATTTTGATATGATTCTATAAGTAAAGGGTTGTTGGGTTTTCCCCTTGTGGGTTTTCCCATGGATACTAGCCTAATTTTTGGTTTCTCTTGTCTCATTGTGATATCTATATTTTCTTGAAAGATTGAACAATTGTATAATTGCTTGATGAAGAAGACATGAGAAATACTAAGGATGCATCTAGTATTCACAAATAATTATCAAGAGGAGAAATTAAGTGTCTAGACTACACTGCACTTGGCTTCTCAACATGGTATCAGAGCTAAGGTGAAGGAAGGAATCTTGAAGATCATAACTTGTTGTATACTTGATTGAAGACACCTTTTTAGCATCTCTATCTCACTCAAGTAAGTACTCATCTATTATATATGTCTAATACTTCAAATCAAATGGCATATATCTGCAAGGAAGGCAACAACATTGATGGGGCATCCAATTACAAAGCTTGGAAAAAGAGGATTGATTTAGTTCTTACAGAAAATGAAGTCATGCAATATGTAGAAGGAAATATTCCACCACCAGATAAAAACAATGCTAAAGAAGTGGCCAAGTACATAAAGGGAGAAATTAGAGCTCAATGGATTCTCTTTGAGTCCATCAAAGACCATCTCATTTCTTTTGTTTCAAATTTGTCTATAGTGAAGGAAGTTTATGACACTTTGGTAAAAATTATACTCCATCAACACAACTGGTCAAAATATATCACTAAGGATTCAGCTTTATGGAACAAGGATGGAAAAGGAAGAGAGCATGACCTCATACTTTATGAAGATATAAAAAAGCAAAGATCAACTTTAGGGGCTTGGTGAAACTATATCTAACTTTGAATTGATCGCCTTTGTAACAATTGCTTTACCTCCAGCGTGGGACGGTTTTGCTGGAGGCATTTATGCTAGAAAGCAAACTCCTACTTTTGAAGAATTATGGGTTGCATGTATTATAGAAGAATCAAGACTAAAGGTTGAAGATGATACTCAACCTAATAATGAAGATTCTCAAGCTTTGTAGCTAGATCAAGAAGGAAGTTTGGAAATAATAAATTTGGATCTCAACACAAAAGTGATGGTAACAAATCCCATAGAAATAAGGATATATCCAAACTTCAATGCTATGCTTTCCACGAATATGGAAATTTCAAGAGAGATTTTCCCAAGAACCCTAAGACCAATAAGAGGAAGGAAAGACATGAAGCATTAATAACTGAATATGAAGAAGCTCTGAAGAAACCCAAGGTCGAAGACAAAAAGGATCTCTACTATTAAAGATAAGGAAGAATATGACAGGTGTACATAGCTCTATAATCTACTTTTGTACCAGGTTTGTAGTTAAGTTTGATTTCTATTTATTGTTTAGAAGATGACAAATAGAATAATATTTATTAATGGCAAGATAGTTATATGATCTATGGGGGATATCATAGAGGACTATCGAGATTCATGAATTGTATAAACTTGTAAGTATTTTTAGAGATTGAAATTAAGAGGGAGTTCTTAGTCATCTACAATGAATTAGTTAGAAAGAATTGGTTCATTGAAGTCAGAAGAGGAGCCTCCTTAACCGTTGTCTACATAGAATTCTTCCCAAAACTCTAGAAGAAACATTCAGTTGCATAAGTGGAGACCAAAGGTGTTCCCACATAATGTAGAAAGAATCGTTCTTTCAAAATTTCATCATGAAGACCTAGAGGAAGCTAGCATTTTTCTCTAAGAAGTAAGGACTACAAGATGGCAGTATATACTCTTAAAGAGAATAACAAAGAGAGAGATTCAAGAAGTTTGTTAGTGGAAGTCAATATATAACTTGTAGAATAATAGAGATTCCTCCAGCCAAAAAGAATTAACATTCACTTCAGATTCTGTAAAGTTGATTTGACCTTACACATCATAGAATCAACCAGTAATACTACGATGATTAGTGCAAAGCATTTCAGGAATCATTTTTTTCTTAAATATAAGACTAGACTTTGATAAGTATATGAGAGAATTAGAAGGACATAACAAAGAATATTTTACAGAAGGAGCACATAGTTTGAAGCATGCACTCAATAGTTAGCATTAGACGGCAGCATGGGAGTAAGACTTGAGAAGGTTCTCCTAGTAAAAGGAAGAAGTTCATAATAAGACACTTGCCTCAGTTGGAAAAGTTACTCCATATTCTTGAAAGACATGTAAACAGAGTCTTGTGATTAAAGAAGACCTCGTATTTTGGAATCAATTGAATGATTCTAGAAGAACTCAAGAATTAGAGATATTTTCTTCAAAGGGAGTTGTAGGCAGAATTTGACATAAAGGATCTTGGATGGATACACTACTCCTTGAGGTTTGGAAGAAAACTAAGAGAATCTTGTGATCAAGATCCTTCAGAAGGTCGAATGACAGATTATAGACCTATGGTAACACCCCTTTAACAAAAGTTGGAGAGTTCTGATATTATTGATCCATCATTGTACCAATAGTTAATTGATTCCCTAATACATTTTATTCAGGGATATATTGATTAGGTTGGTAGTGTTGATGATGAATAAAAATACTATTGATTAGGTTGGTAGTGCTGATGATGAATAAAAATACTATTGATTAGGTTGGTAGTGCTGATGATGAATAAAAATACTATTGATGGTTGGTTTTGCTTGGGATTTGGTATGGTTTCTTAGTAGAGCATGAAGAAATATTTTGTTGCATTGCGAAGGAAGAAGATATGGAAGTTTGTATAACTAGTTGTGAAGCAATTTGGCTCCATAAAATGTTTTATGGACTATTTGATGACATTCGACTATGATAATTTGTATTGATCAAAGTTGTATGAAGATTGTCATAGAACCTAAAAAGTAGAAGAACATTATGATTCGAGATATGATATATGTTGGATGGAGATGCGAAGCTACAATATATCTCCACTAATGAACAGGTAGTTGATGTATTCATGAAGTCCCTTCCTAAGGGAAAGCATGAGAATTTTCAAGACGAGCTTCGACTTGTAAATAACTCCTCCCAAATTAAGAGGGAGTGAGGACGAACACCTAGTTCTCCATGTTTCATGTACTATGTCGAGGACTAACAACCATAAGTCAAGCACATGAACATGGATAGGGAGAATGGTAGATTGGATAAGCATAATGGAATGGCATTATTGATTCATGTACTGTGACCAATTAGAACTTATCGCCTAATTCAAGTACATTGACCTGGTATAAGAATGGTCTAATGGAACAACATTTGCTTGTGTCAAGTATTGTGACATCGGATTAGGAAATGTTCCTGTGAAGGACATATTTTGGTGAAACTAGGTGGAGTATGTGCCTCAGAGAGGTGATTGTGTGGTGTCCTATCAAATGCCTCCCAACATTGTGCTCTAATCTAGTGGAGAGATAGAGCTTACTTGTCAAGGCCTTGGTAGTTTGACAATGTTGGTCATGATGATGTTTATGACGATGCTTATCAATCTGGATCCTTTCTTATATGAATATTTCAACTTAAGATTATCTCAATGAGTCATTATGAATATCTCCCTAGTTAAGAGGGAGTGTTGAAGTTGCGACAAGGTTCGGTCTTCATAATGTTCATAATGTAAATTTATCATTGATGTGTTTATCATATTCATTATATTTTGTTAAGCAAGTTCTTCATTTCTAAGAGTCAAAATAAAATTTATTTGAGCCATGCGCCATTTGGACATATACAAGAAAGAAAATTTGAATTTTATTTTGAGTCATAAGTCCACAAGATGACCAAGCCAACCCTCCTTGGACAAGTGGGCCCAAACCTCAAAAGTGACACCTATTCGACCCTCCTAAACAACTGTATATAAGATATAGTTCGACCTATTTGGAATACTTTCACTCATCATCACAAGAATAATTTTTGAACCAAGTGAAGGAGAGAAGAAGCTGAGTCAAAGGAGAGAGAAAGAAAGTCAAAACTAGAAGAATATTCCCCTCATTGATTGAATCTTTGATTACTGCAGTTAACACATGTGGAGGTATGTTTTTCTGTGGAAGAGGCCAAAAATTCTAAGGTAGTTGCAGGTATAAATTTCAAAAGTTTGACCAGATTTGAAGGAGTTTGACCAATGTTGACTTTGACTTTTGGAGGTGACTTGGAGGAGGGTTTGACTTGGTATCTTGGTGGAAGTTTGGTATTGGTCTTGTCTTGGATATCTCTCATTTTTATCTGATTCTATAAGGAAAGGATTGTTGGGTTTTCCCCTTGTGGGTTTTTCCTTAGCTATTAACTTAATTTCGGGTGTCTCTTGTCTCATTGTGATCTCTATATTTTCTTGAAACAATGAACAGTTGTATAATTTCTTGAAGAACAAGACATAACAAAGATTAAGAATACATTTAATATTCACAAGTAATTATCAAGATGATAAATTAAGTTTCTAGACTACATTGCACTTGGTTTCTCAACACATGACACCCTAGCTTGCATCCATTCTCTCAGTTTTGGCTTCTTCTTGGTTTTTTCTCCCCCTTTCACACTGTTAAGAATTTATTTATTGAATGGGCCCAGTTTCTAGACACCTTTTGAGTCGTTTTAGTTATGTTTCATTTGGCGATTTGTGGTAGGAAGGGAATAAATTGTTGGTTTTGTGGCTCTTTCCCAAAAAAAACTCATTTGGGGATGTGAATTCTGATGGTTTTCTTCAACCTCACAAGATAGTAAGCTTTTGTGAAGGGTGGTTTGCTTTGTTTTGCTTGGTGGTTGGCAACAAAATTCTTGTTGGTTTCTTGGCCCTGTCTGTTAACACCCAGGTTGTTCCCTATGACTCCCAAGGGAATACGGCCGGGGTAACCACTAACCAATCTTTGGATTATAGATCCTAGCCTATCTATAATCAGAGAGGGCTCCCTCTTTAAGTTTCAGATATTCTTTGCGAGGTTTTTTAGGCTAGTTAAGAGTTCAGTTTCCTGTTTAAGACTTTGGTTGGTGAAATTTTGTTATAAGAAGGGCATGAAAGTGCAGAAGATGCTAGTCCATTGGGCATATGGAGTTAGAAAAGTGAAATAGTTCTGGTGCCTGTGATGGAGAAAGTTTTGCTGCAAGGCTAGATGGTTATTGTTAATATAATTTCTGATTTAGTGAGTGAAACAATGAGATATGGAGTTACCAACAGTGTGATATCAACTCGAACAACAATCTCTACTTAGTAGCATGATGAATTACCAAATAGTGACTGCGAGATATTCAGAGCTTATTGGAGCAGTTAAGAATTCCAATTTAAACAGCTGAAACTTCTGAAAAACATTTATAGTGAAGATAGATTGAGATCAGGGTGTCTCCATGGACAAATCCTGAGGT
>APFE030589680.1:19761-44088 GCA_000404065.3 Pinus taeda | reverse complement strand
TCCACGTAACAAATCCTTCTAGAAAACTCTAGAATTAACCCAAAGTGAGTTTTTTAAGATAAAAATTGCGCCTTTTGACTTTTATAGGGGTATGCACCCTCCCCTTTACATACAGAGTGTATAAGTATGCGGATATCCTGAACAAAAGGTGCGGGCCCGTAGGAAAAAGTGAGAGACAGTGCGGAACCAGAGTTACATTGCTTTTTTGATGTCTTTCTCTCATTTCTAAAGCTTGTTTTGAAGAGCTGAGGTTTGAGACTTGCTTAGGAAGCTGGTATAGGTGGTGATAGACCTATACCGACTACAAATAATCAAGGTGACGATATTTTTGTGTAACAACAGGGTATTTTTCTTGAATACATACAAATGAAGTTGTTCAAGTATTCTTTAGACAAGGATGCTAGATTTTGGTACAAAACAATACCTCATCGCAGCATATCTTCCTTAAAAGGTTTTAATATAACATTCAATCACTATTGCAAAAGACTATACCCACCAAATACTTTATTTGAAGATTGATGCACACATTAGAACGCCGAAAATATTCTTGAGATCAGTGACCTTGCTGAAGATGATTGTGAGACTCCATTCGAAGAAGATATCTACTCACATCAAGAAGCAGTGCCCAGTGATCAAGAAAGTAAAGTAGGAAACATCATCGAGCTGCAAATAGACCCCCATAGATCTTATTCAGCCAAGTTCGATGATCCTCCTCCTTATGATGAGTGCGACTCTAATGGAGAGTCAAGTGATGCAAAGCCACAACAATCCCACTCATGGGAAGTTGCACAAGAAGAGGAGGTCCATAAGGAGGTTAGCGAAGAGGCTCCAGGTTACAATGCACATCCTTCACTTGGAGAACAAGATCAAGAACCTCCTCCAATCTATGATGTGTATGATTCTCAGGAGGATGAGATGGTCAAGGATTTTCAAATGGATATGTTTACTAGAAAATGCGGACAAAGCTTCCAGCAACAAGTTTTTCTTGAAAAATATAATGCTAAGGAGTTGAACATTATATGTAGCTGCCCTGACCAAGAAGATATTGGTCAGTAGACTGTCTATGAAAAAGAGGTAGCTGTAAATTTTTCTTGTCAGTTATATGACCTTGTAGCTGATTACATGACCACATTCTTAGGTCAACAACATAGGTTATTCCTGGAGTATGCATCAAGTCATTTGTTTGAATATTTTTCAAGGTGCATGCTTATTTTAATCTTTAAATTTCAACAAGGAGGCATTAGGTCCAGCACCCAAATGCTGGCCTGGTTCCATTGGAGGCTTGAACTCACTTAGGTGAATTGAGCCCCTTATTTAAGGAGGAGTGTATCTAAATAATCTCACTAGCTAAGCATTTACTTTCCAATTGTTAGAATTTTTATTTATGAATTTTAGTTTGATGAGGAAAGCAAGATTCATTATATTTTTGACTCCATGACCAATGGTGAAGGCTACTATTTTGCAGGTACTCAACACCTTTCTAGCAAGGCATTGTCCCCAATTGGAGCCAATGTTGTCTCTCACCACTAAATGTGTCTTCAGCTATGAAAAGGGTGAGAAAGAGCAGTGAAGTTTGAAGCCATATCCCAATCCACAAAAGCTCTCAAAGCTAAATAGGACCCTATCCATTGGATAGTGCTTGGAATAAGCTTTCCAACAATAGGTGGAAGTCAAAAAATTGATCTTTGGATCAGAAGCTAGAGCAGATTGAAGATACCCTTTAAAAGTAATAAAACAAAGAGGAAAAGACCAAGGGAATGCTAATCACAATCACAGTGTCCTAATAGCAACAACAGGGGAAAGGATAGAGAAACTTGCGATCAATGATAACTGATATCAGCGATCAAAAATCTCAGAGGTCTTAGGTTCATCATAAATCACAATCGGCGATCAGAGGTCCTTAGCCTATAGTGTATCGCAGATCGGAGGTCCCGATAGTCAAGCATATCAACGATCACACTTAGTAACAACATGGCATTCAATGCTTCATGTAGCAGAGCTTCAATATCGGCAAATCAACAATCGATGAGTTCAACGAACCATTCTTAATGAATTCGGTGGAATATGCCGATAGTGTTAAAGCAGTCGGGGAGTATCGATGTTGATTTACAAAATAAATTAGTTGCAAAACCAGAGGCAGGCAGGCCTTTTCTCTCTCTCCAAGGGGGGCCACGTGATGGAATACCATTGGTCCCATTTAATACACATGGTAGTTAACGTCAGCATTACGTGGTAGTACGGAGGACACGTGGCACACAGATTTGGTATTTTTAGGGGTCCTATGGGGCCATATCTAAGTGACACATGTCACCACTCAGGAAGTTCCATGTGGCACTGATGACATCATCAATCCCAAGATCAGTGATCAGTAAAGGTAAAAGGTCACAACTCCAATTAAAATTCTTCAATTACGGTTTGTGGTAAAGAGGCTTCGATAAGGGGGTTGGCCCACGATCACATGGAGGTCTGAAGAACCCAAGTCCAAGCATTAAAGGGGCCAATCCGCGGATCAACAATCACACAAATCAAAGCCCTCCTCCACCGAAGTCCCTTCCGACATGCGATTGCAATAGGTGAGAACCCTCCTAGATGCGATAGTTTATGCATCCTGCTTTCTTGAAGTCTCGCGTCCGAGAAATCAACGGCTCTATGTAATGTGGTAGGAAGGCCCCCTACTATACTCCGATTGAGATATCTTGGGTGGACCCAATCCTGCAGATCAACAATCGCAGGTGTTAAGGGGAGTTACCGAAGGTGACCGGTAGAAACCACCGATATGTAGGATTCTATGCAACAAAGGAAAAATCACCCAAAAGGGAGTCTAAAGACCTTAACACCCAAGGACTAAGTCCTAGGTCACATCCCTTTGTCCTGTGATGCACAAAAATTGAAAGGGGGTAAACCAAAGGGGGCTAAGGGGCACTAGAGCTCGTTGTTCATAATGTTTTAAAAGTAAAAGCCCTGATACCACGAGGCTCTGAGAGTATGGTACAAAGATTTAAAGGTGGACAGGTCGAGAGCTAAGATTTTGAATAGAAGTATGGGGTAGTGTCAAAACGATACGGGCTAATCTTGTAGAAGCCCCTACAATAAGAAACCAAGGACTACACGGGTTGCTGAAATGAATTCGACTGCTTCGTCGAATGACTTTAGACAGTAAATGGAGGCATGGGGCTCCAAATCGATACACAATGAAAGACTACCAGGACACGCTCCATTTCTACTCCACAAAATGCACTCATAGTTGATCCACTCCGAACTCCAAAGAACGAGCTATGTAGGAAGTTAAGGCGAAAGCGACAGGAAACGGCTAAGTAGCAAGAGAAGTGCATAATGGCAGAGACATGGCTTGATCAAGGGCTATCACAGGAGGATCAGAGGGATACTTCCTCCATCATCTTTCCATTTTCCTTTTTCTATTATTGTATGGAATCAAATCTGAATGAAATCATTTTGGGGCGACAAAGCCTTGCACATTGAGACAACTGGATGCTCAAGCGGGGATATTTTTGTAATCGATTCCAAAACCCCCCTTCTCTGTATAAAAAGGGGGAAGAAACACTTAATAGAGGTTCCAGAATTCTGCACCCGCAGTGGTCAAATTTTGTGATTCCATTTTTGGTTCTAAGTTTCTTGTTCATGAGGGACTTGAGCGATATACTAATGAATGGACTAGTAATTGGACCCATTTTGAATATTAATGGAACTATTTGGTGATTCCAATCATGGTAATGCACAATATGTTCCCCCCTTTTTTTTATCACTTCATGTATGTTTTTCTCCCTTTGAAATAGTGAAATGAAGCTACAGGTTCCACCCTTGTTCATGATTGTATATTTGTTACAAAGTAGTAACAATACATGTGTTACCTATAGATTTAATTACATACTTGTAATGTGCACAAATATACTTATGATGTTTGATGAGAAATGTGCTCATGAGGATTATGGTCTGAAACCTTAATTTGCACTCCACTATTTCCTTTCTTTCATCTCCTCCCTCTTCAATATTTCTATTAGAAAATCATTACTTAGGATTATGTGTTGTTTACAACCATATGCATCAAATTCAATCCTTCTGTCGGAACACTGCTGCTTAGGATTTTGTCTTGTTTACAACCCTATGCATCAAATTCCCTCCTTCCTTTTCTCCTCTTTACTTTACTACAACTTCAATATAAAGCTGCATGTTGTTGTGTGTCGGCCACCAGAACTAGACATTTCTCTTCGAGGTTGGCCTAGTTTACCCCCTGAGAATTTGGACCCATGTATCAGCTTGAGTTTACCTGGATGACAAACTATTGAACCAAGCCACCTTTATTCTCTTTTAATTACATGACAATTGGAGTGCTACAGAAACCCCCTCATAGATAATCTTCCATGCAATCCTCTCTTTAAGATGTCCTAGGCACTGGTCTACAATCAACCCAAAGGCTATCTTTAGGAATGTTTCTATGTCTCCCGAAGCACTCATGCTACAAGTGCCATTTAAAGTGACAACATAACCAATGTACCCTACACACATGGTAAAACTAGGGCCCACCCCTTATTACAAGATCCTCAAGATCGAAGAACCATCCCTTATTCTTCCTTCTCAAGGGTTTTGTATCCTTAAGAGGCCCAATCTCAAACAAAACAAAAAATGGAAGCACAAAAAGGAATACAAGGTCAGGGATGTGGTGTTGGTAGATAAAAACCCTATACCTTTCAAGATTCATGGAAAGGTTGGCGAGGACTACTATTACATTCACAAACGTGACGATGAACTTTGGCCACAACCAATCAAATTGAGTTGTGTCAGCCCATTCCTTGATACTTGATCTTGTATCATATGCATGCTAGGGTAGGATGCATTTCATGCTGATTTTTGTCATTAGAACTAACATCATATGATATTATCATTCTAGAATAACTGAATTTAGATTAAATTTCATTTAAAGTAGAAGTTTATTTCTTATCAATTTTATGGCCTAATATTAAGCACAGGTGATCATAAGACACCCCAAAAACACGCTTCCTAGTGTGCTTGGTCTTTAATATTTGTAGATAACAGGTTTGTGGTCCTAAGATATTGTCGGTGTTCTCATGACCTCCCCATTTAAGCACATTTGTGTACTCTTCTGTGAGATCATGTCCCATTTAGAGCCATATGTTACCCACGACCCGTGGGTAGTATCCCTAGGAGAAATGTTTTCTCCTAGATGGTCTTCCGTCGACAGTCAACAACCCCTTGCAACCACCAGATAAATCGATGTGCCACTATCTTTGCCCCCTGAGCCAACAATATTCTCCCTCACCCATCTGTTATGATCGTATGTTTGAAGGTGGTCCTTCCAACCCTAAAGGTATGTATTTTCATTATGTAGTTGGATATTTTTGTTTACTTATCATGGACACATTTAGGTGTGGATTAGTGGGGGGATTACTTATCTAATTTTATGGTTAACTTTGTATCCTAGTCCCATGAGATCTATTTTACTATCTACTAGCTTTAGGGGTGGCACTACATGGAAAACCCCGATTAAGGTTGCATGGTACTGCTTCTCGACTCCATATGCATCACCCCCATCCACTCATTATAGACCCATTCACCATATTTCCCATTTGGGTCCACAGGGAGTTATCCTCCCATTTCGTTTGTCCACACTTTGGGTTGGGCCTGGACCAATACCCCAAAGGTTGATGCAGCAAAAAGAAAAGAAAAAGTATAATTTGGTCATTCTTAACAGGAAATGTACCATAAAATGAAAAATATGGTAGGGACATACAAATTTATCACGTGGGAAAAATCTAAACATGAGCTCTACCCCTGGTTCCTAGGGCCTCTCTGATCCATGTGGATTTTGGTGGTGACTTGCCAATTCCACTTGGACCCCCACCACTGTCTCTTTCAGTTTTTTAGTTTCCTTAATTATAACACAATTTACTTTTTTTGGTAGTTTTTCGGGTTTCCAAATTCTAGAGCCATTTTGAGGCCCTAAATGACGTTGTATTCCTCATATATATATTTATATCGAGGTATTGTGCACATCAAATAAATATCGTATGCCGAAGTTACTATCCTAAGAAGCTTATGTACTAATTTACCCAAACGGGGCACATAGTTTTGGCACTTCATCTCCTAGGGTTAGGTTTTTGGATGTTTAGGGTTTTCCATTATTTCTCAATAATAAATAGGCCTCTGAGCCTCATTGTAACACAATTTAGAGGCATGTAGGCTCCACATCTCTTCTAAGCAATAAGCTACCATCGCCCGAGCTAGTCTTATATACCATTATGTTTGTAAGCATATTTCAGTATTTGATTTTAATGAAATGAAGTGTTATTTTTGTTGCATCTATGTATTTATGGTTATATTTGTAATTTTTTAGGTTCCTATTTAAGTTCGGATCACCCTCATATTAGCCCCTTACATCATTAAGGACCCATGATTATCCTAACCCTGGTGGACAATGAAGTGCTCCACCTTGAGGGGGTATTCACTGCTATATCTTACATATCATGCTTTCATCCCATGGAGCCCCAAGACATTACAAAAGAGAAATATATAAAAGGAAAAAGGCATATGAAGGGTGGAAAAACAATGGTCGAAGCAACTCATGTATCACAATTTCTCCCTTCTACATTCATATACCCAAGTGTGGGCTTCCCTTATACTGTGGCATGTGTCTTGGAGCCTTCCCCTAATGCCCCACCCCATTCCATCCTTATTTCACATACCATCTTCCATTTGATAGATGTACCATGGACACGTCACCCCCTTAGAGATTAAAACCACATAATAGGGTCCTTGGTTAGCCTTCTTCTTGAACTTGGAGACACTTGTATGTTCTGAAGCCCATTATGGAAGGGAATGCCACTATGAAGTGTCCACTTGGTTCCATGATTTGTAAGCTCACTTAATCAATTGCACTAATGTTTTGTTGTACTGGAATGTGAGGGGACACAATGGACATTATACATGATTGTAGGTGGGTCTTCATATGAGGTTTGGTATCCCTATATGGGGTCCAAGCCCTTGAGAGGGCCATATTGGTGTTTGTAGGGTGAGCATTCAGAGCCACAAGTATCCACCATAGAAGAGAGTAGATTGCCACTTCATTGGATCCTTTAGATTCCCTCATGACTTTCTCGTGTTCCACCCATTGGATGACAATGATGCACCTATACTGCCTTGCCCAACTAACTCCACTCTTGCACCACACACTTGGAAACTAATCCAGGGCCTAGATGAGGATGTGTCTCATCATGGGAGACAATAGGAGGGCTTGCATCATTATTTTTTCCCTTGCATATGGGATAAAGGCTTGTTTGATCCGTTTGTAGACCCATGACAATGTTTTGTGCCCTCATACCCACTTGGGGACACCACAGTTTTTTGCTTGGATATCAAGGGACCACCCCCTTTATCACTATGTTTGGAGCTCATTCATTCATTTGGGCACACATTGGACTCCACTAGGACTCTTGTTCAGGTTGCTAGACCCGCCAACATGTCAGGGGATCTCCCTAGTAAGAAGTCCTAACTAGACCTTAGACAATTTCGAGTAGGAGTCCCAACAATGGGTAGTAAAGCTGTGCCTTGACTACAATAACACGGAGAGGTAAGTGTGATAACTTTGTTTGGAAGAAAATGTGTTAACTTGTAGCAAGTCAAGGGAGATGCATGGGGGGTTTTGAAACATGGTTTGGGGGGGGTGATGAAGTGTGTCCCTTAGAAGGCTGTAATAGTACGTAGCCTGAAAGGAACACACGAGTGACATGACATCACAGGTTGGAAGCTGAATATTCCACAATCCAAAGTGACAGGTTAACAAAACAACACATCTTCAACAAGATTCATACAATCGAATACAAAATAGTTCAAACACAAATGCGTAAGTTAAATAACATACATTGATAAAGTAACCAGAATAGTCAAAATACAATAACAACATATGCATGAAAACGTGTTGGCTCAGTAATATTATTAAGTGAAAGTTCCATCCATACATATACCATTCACAGCCACTAGCCCTAATAGTGGAACACTACAGTCAACATCGCCTACTCCTCCAAAGAGATGTACTCGCTCTACGATGTGGAGAATCCAAGGCTCGTTAGAATACTCTCCAAGCCTTCTCTAAGCAATGCCTAGCCAAAAGCTTCACTCCCAAAAGCGTGTTCTGTGAGTTATAATGTTCTATTTATAACAAAGGGTGGGGTGACCCTTGACATTCCCCTTTGACTCTTTGACTACCCTCATGACTCTTCAACTTCTTTACAAATACTCATTACATTACATAGTGACTATTCACATTCCACTAATGAAACTTGGAATTTGACTTACAACACAATTAGAAATAATACACATTTTCCACATGTACCCATGTGAGACAGAATAGGCTGGAGACAGCCTAAGAAAGAAAAAAACTATGACTTTGAGGTTTGCAGAAAGACCAACTCGGCAACATCCACTTGATGCTTCTCAATCATGTACTGATGCCAATCCTGGTATTGTGCTATGCTATCCCTAAACTGCTTGATGTTGTCTTTCTAAAAGCAGAATCTTTCCTCCAAGGCATCTGGGCATATGGACTTGGAACCTCTCTCTATCTCATCCTGAAGCATGTGAAACATGGTGTAGACCATGACAGAGCCACCAATATGCTTCTTCATGTTTGGTGTGCTCATCACCGAGTTATCCCTAGTGGCCTCTCACCTTAGCTGCTCCATGTACCTTTTGGCCTGCAAAAAGACTTGGTTCTTGTGTTTAGATTTGGGGAGGGAACTTGCATCTATTCACTCTCTTCCTCATTTTCTAGCTTTTTTGACTCATCAACCTGTATTGGCGCTACTTTTAATGTCATTGTGCCTTGCCTTTATTCTTCTTCCTATTTTCGTTTCTTTTCCTATTCTTCCTTCTTGACTTTCGTTCTTCCTTCGGTTCTTGTTCTGCTCGCTGTGATATCAGTTCTTCTACCTGCAAGCTCTGCTCTTCCCTCTTCCTTTGCTCTACTATATACATCCTCTACTTCCTTTTGCTTCTGTTGTCAAAGCTTCTTACATGAAGATTGAATGCACTTTCGATCTGCAACTTTGTTCTCCCTTTGTTATGTCAACAATTTCCTCTTTCCCTGATTTTGTACTGGATTGCTACCTTCTACCATTGTTGTTGGTCTTGCTTCCATGTCGGTGTTGATTCATTTTTTGTAAATAGTTGAGTGTCCGAATGTATTGGCAATTTAACTAGCACTTGCTCAACTACTTTCCCTGTACTGCTTTTAGTGGGCGCTCTTAAAACAACTCGCTTTGGTGCCATGGTACAATGACTGCTGAAGAGAAGCATTTCATGAGTGTGGTACCTATGGGAAAAAAAGGACACTCATGGAAAGAAAACATTAGCTATTACAAATATAACTTTATAGCATGATCAAGCAGCAACCAGGGCATCTAATGAGAGGAAATGCATAATTTAAACTGATAAGGGATGACTGATTGACTGTGGGAACTGCACAATGTGTAGTCCCAATAGTTAGTGTGGATGCTTGATGATTGGAACTACACAATGGGTAGTTCAGTCTGGGATAGGGCCTGGGAGAGATTGTGCATTTCGCAGTGTCAGTGGCCAAGTTAGGAGGCTGGCTCCTGGAACTGTGCATTGCCTAGTTGAAGCCAGCCCAGGAGTGAAAAAGAGTTTGTCCCTTCAGAGAAGGATGTTATATATACCTATTACATACTTGTTAAGTTTTCCCCCTCACCTTACTCTAATTGACTAAGTGAACAAGAGTTAACCAAAAATAGAAAATTGATTAGGGTAGGTGGTACTAGTTAGAAGTGCAAGCATTATGTTTTCGCCAGGACTCACTCTGAATAGAACATAATTTTCATTTCGGTATCATTGACTGAAAGAATGTAAGATCAAAGAGAGGGGATAGACATATAACTGAATGTTGATAGTTGTACAAGTCCTCTCATGTTTCACCCTATTTGTCTCAAGAATCCAACACAATTTCATGGGAAATTAATCGTACAGGTGCGTAAACAAGCAAGCAAAGGACATAAGTAAAATGAAAGCAAAGCAAGTAAGCAAATAAAAACATGAAAGCAAAGCAAACGAGAAAGAAAAAACTATTCCTACTCCTAAGTTAAACAGTGCATGGGCCTTCTTACATGAAGTGATATTTCCAATGTAGCCACCGACGCATTGGTTGGCCCATGTTGTTGAAGGCATGGTTAACAAGAAAGTTATTTTAGGAAAACCAACAAGCAAGAAAGATAAAACAATGAAAACCAACACGCTCGAAGTTTAAATGTATCGATAGAAAATAAAAGAGTAAAACCACATGAAAGGCACTCTGTGAACGTACCATGGTGTTGCATCACACTGTGCACAAATGACATGCATGTACACTTTTGATCTGAACACATGAGAAAACATGCAAAAAGAAGAAAAATTTCTCTTAGCAACATGACTTGCTACATATGACTCCTCCAATGCATGAGCGATAGGATCATGTAATTCTGGCAGAGGATGTGAAATAGGTAGATCAGATTTATTTTCAATGCAAATAAGAGAGTGATGAGGAGCCTGGGGTGTTTCAATAGATTTCTGATCGGTAGTCGAACTAACCTCAAGATTGTGAGAACCTGACATAACCATCAGCTCAGGATAAAGTTCCTTGATAGCTTGAGGGGTTTCCACTTCATCAGCAAGTAGATCATCAAATAATGGTGGCTTTGAAAGATCAACATCGAGTGAATCAGAATCATGATCGAATGAAGGAGTGAAGAGATCATGATAGCCATGATCAAAAAATTCAAGATGTACATCGACATCGTCATGATCTGACAAATCATATAAAGGGGTTGATGAGAAACAAAAAATTTCACCCTCTGAATTTCCAGAAAGAAAAGATGACAGCTTGGGTGGATTTGAAAAGAAATACTGGTCATCTCTGCAATCAGATGACTAACTAACATCATGTGTGTCTTGTGAATGATCGGAAGTAGAAACATCTGGGGATGAATTTTCACAAGAAAAATCAGAAATGGCAGAATCACAAAAGATGTCAAGAAAGATAGGATGAGGTGCAGATGAAAGGAGGTCATCCTTCACCACATGTTCTTCTTCAGATTCCCACATATACTAATAAAAAATGATAGCACATGTTGGCTTCTCAACACCAACTCCGTCAACAACTTGATCCTTGTGAACAATAGATATGGAGTCTGTAGCAGATGAACACATTGATCCAAAGGATCGAAGGAACTAGAGGACAGAGGTTGAGAAGACAAGACCGTGTTACAACCATCAGGGTGCAACCCAAATCTGCACAGATGTTCAAAGGAGGTGGGGTGGGACAATGTGATAGTTCAACAGATGGGTTTGCATCTTCTTCCACCTCGTCCTATGGATCTAGAGCTATTTGATGAGAAGAGGACAAAGGGTCACTTGTGACAACAACCCTGTCCATCTTAGTTTTGGAAACTCTAACATCGAGGTATGCTAGGAGGGGTTTGAATGATTCCAACTCATGTGGATTTTCAGATATGTGAAGAAGATACTGAAACCTTTCTTTGAGAAATTTTCAATCAATTTCATCTTCAGGTATTTGAAAAGCGAGATTACAGAAGCAGTCCCAAAATTTCACAATAGATTCATAAGGTGCTTTCCATAATTTCATAATTTTTTTGTTGAGTGCTTTGTGGTCATAATGATAGAAATCATTGATTAACTCTCCAATCATGTGATCATACGTGTGAATAGAGGCTACAGGAAATGTGCGACACCATTGCTCAACATGTTGTTCAAATGTGTAAGTAAACTACCCACATGAAACATTGTCTGAGGGGACTTAATTCCTTTCAAAGAAGCCTAAGAAGGCAACTTTGTGTCTTAACAAGGTTGCTCAGCCTTCACCATTGTACTTAAGTCATGACAATTCATTGATGGCATCCTCTGATGCTTCAAAATCCTTTGCATGAGAAAAACACATCGGAGTTGAGATTGTAATTTAAGTCATGAATGATGTGCAGATATTCAAAACATACTTTGAGGGCTCAACTTGTCATCTAAACCTCCTTCTAGCACCAGAAATGTTGGCGGTGTTGGACCTACCAACATGTAAGGGGATCTCCCTAGTAAGAAGTCCCAACTAGACCTCAAATCATTTGGATTAGGAGTCCCAGCAGTGGGTAGTAAAGTTGTGCCTTGATTGTGGTAGCGCACAAAGGTAAATATGATAACTTTGTTGGAAGCAAGTGTGTGTCCTTACAGTGAGTCAAGGGAGATGCATGGGGGTTCTGACACACTAGGGGGGGAAATAAAGTGTGCCGCTTAGAAGCCTGTAATAGTACACAACTTGAAAGGAACACACGAGCAAAATGACATCATTGGCTAGAAGCGGAATAGTCCACAATCCAAAGTGAGGGGTTAACACAAGAACACATCTTCAACAAGATTCATACAATCGAATACAAAATAGTTCATACACAAATGCTTAATTTAAATAGAATACATTTCTAAAGTAACCAAAATAATAAAACTACAGTAACAACATATGCATGAAAACGTGTTGGCTCAGTTATATTATTAAGTGAAAGTTCCATCCATACATACACCATTGACAACCACTAGCCCTAATATTGGAACATTGCAATCAACGTTGTTTGCTTCGCCAAAGAGATGTACTCACTCTACGCTGAGGAGAAGCCAAGTCTCGTCACAATACTCTCCAAGCCTTCTCTAAGCAATGCCTAGACAAAAGCTTGGCTCCCAAAAGCTTGTTCTATGAGTTATGAGGTTCTATTTATAACAAAGGGTGGGGTGACCCTTGACATTCCCCTTTGACTCTTTGACTACCCTCATGACTCTTCAACTTCTTTACAAATACGCATTACATTACACAATGACCGTTCACATTCCACTAATGACACTTGGAATTTTACTTACAACACAATTATAAATAATACACATTTTCCACATGTACCCATGTTAGACAAAATAGGTTAGAGACAACCTAACAAGAAAAAACACTATGAATTTGAGGTTTGGGTAAAGACAAAATCGGAAACATCCACTTGATGCTTCTTAGTCGTGCGCTGATGCCAAGCTTGGTACTGTGCTAGGATGTCCCCAAACTACTTGATTTTTTCTTTCTAAAAGTGGAATCTTGCCTCCATGGCATCCAGGCATATGGTCTTGGAACATGTGTCCATCTCATCTTGAAGCATGTTCAACATGGTGTAGACCATGACAGGACCACCAAAGTGCTTCTGAATGTTTGGTGCCCTCAACTCCAAGTCATCCTTGATGGCCACTCGCCTTAGCTGATCCATGTACCTATCAACCTCCAACCGGACTTGGTTCTCCTGCTTAGTTTTTGTGAGGGAACCTGCATCTATTCACTCTCTTCCTTAGATGCTGGATTTTTCAGCTCATCAACCTATATTAGCATTGTTTGGTATGTCATTGTGCCTTGCCTTTTTATTCTTCCTTTTTCTTCTTCTCTTCGTGTTCTTCCTTCACGAATCCCGTTCTTTCAGTGCTTGTTCTACTCGCTGCAATATTAGTTCTACTACCTACAAGCTCTAATCTTCCCTCTTCCTATGCTATGCTATCTGTGTCCTATGTTTCCTTTTGCTTATGTTTTCAAATCTTCTTCCATGAAGATTGAATGTGATTTTGCTCTAAAAATTTGTTTTCCCTCTGTTATGTCAGTAATTTCCTCTTTCCCCGGTTTTTCTTCCATGTCAATGTTGATTCCTTTTCTATAAACAGTTGAGTTTCCACATGTATTGGCAAGTTATCTGGCACTTTCTCAACTACTACCCCAGTAATGATTTCAGTGGTCGCTCTTGAGACAACTCTCTTTGGTGCCATGGTACAATGACTGTTGGAGAGAAACACTTCACAAGTGTGGTACCTATGGGACAGAAAGGACTCTCTTGGAAAGAAAACATTAGCTCTTACAAATCTAACTTTACAACATGATCAAGCAACAACTAAGGCATCTAATGAGAGGAAACATGTAGTTTTGAATGACAAGGGGTGACTGGTTGACTATGGGAACTATGAATTGCACAGTCCAAATAGTCAGTGTGTAAGCTTGATGACTAGAACTACATAATGTGCAGTTCAGTCTGGGAGAGGGCCTGGGAGAGACTGTGGATTTCATAGTCTAAGTGGCCAAGTTGAGAGGCTAGCTTTTGGAACTGCACAATGCATAGTTGGCGCCAGCCCAAGACAAGCTCTGTGCAATTCCGAAAGCCAAGACAAAGGCCTTGAGATCCCAGATTGCGTAGTGCATGTAGTGAAGTGTGAGATCCGAGTAGGGGGAGCCCAAATATGTCCGTGGGGAGTGTGGAAATAAGAAGATCTGAAGGATGATGTAAGGATGAGTGAAAATATAACTAAGTGCATATGTATGCATTTAAAACAAGTGCAACAATCAAGTAAACTGAAGGAACACGAAGCACGTGAAGGGAGTTGTCGCAACGATAACCGTTGGTACAAAATGGGAAAACTCACGCAACACTTGAGAAAGGAAATCTATAACTTGAAACAACACTTCTACAAGCTAAAACAAGTTAAAACACTAGCAGTTGTTCAACAAAATGAGTGAAATAACACTCTCACAAGCTAAATAGAAAAAAAAAACGACAAAAAAAGCAACAAAATGTGATAAAAGAAAAACTCACCCCGAAAAGTGATGACAATGCTCTAGAGGCTCCTTGATCTCCTAGGGAAGCTAGAGCTTAATGATCGAATGCATAAGTGAGCTATAGAGGTGTCCATTATGTAGAGTTAGGCAACATGGAATTCATGACGTGTATGCTTGAGATCAAGGAGAACAACAACACTTGGAAGAAACTTCTAAAGAGTGTATTGTGTCACCTTCTAGAAACTAACAATAGATCCCTAAATCCTAGGGATTCTTTTCCTTTTAGATTCTCACTTTTCGGTAAAACTGCCATACACTTCTTGGAAAGATTGCGCAATTCTAGGAAAGACCAGGCAACTCTCTGGTTCATGCACTGAGCAGTTTCTAAGCACAGTAGATTCTGCACAATTTCTGGGCTGAGTGGCTCTTCGCATCCTCTCAGGATCTAGATAGTTTCCCAGCTAAAGACAAGCTGCCAACTAGCTCTGTGAATTTCTGGAGCTGAATCTCACTATCGGGTTGAACTGCACATTTGATGAGCAATAGTATTGCAACAAGAATGTTGCAACTACTGAGGCTACCAACTTTACTTTATCAACTCGGGGTTCGTAAAAACTTGGAGGTGAAAATGTTGTATACACAATTAGATTCAATGGGTCTGCTCTTTGTCACTACTAAGCTGGCGATAGACCACTATGGTTTCTCAAACTAGCCTTTTATTGATTCAAAAGAAGCTTGATTACCAATGAGAAACATGGAAATTTACACTAAATGAAATCTTGTCTACTGTAGTAAGGAAAAGACTGAAATCAAATGCTTAAACACACCACTCATCTAACTAATTGCTAAGAGGCTTTGCTTCAAAATAATGCTAAGTTAACATATGTGTAATCCTATTGTCCTAGGCATGCAATTTGAAACATCCAAACATTCTATTGATGTGCATGTAAATAAACAAATAACTATTTTTTCCTTTTTGTCTTTTTGTGTGAAAATGTGAATGCTAACTTCTCTTAGTGATGTGGCAGGTGGATTAGGGATGATGGTGAATGGTAAGATGGCTTGACAAGAAAGTATGGGTCTTGTCCTATCTTCCTAGGTTCTTTTTCCACAATTCGTCCTCAAAACATGCCACTACAGGTCGACCTACAGGATGTCCTAATGCTCCTACAGGATCCCCTATATTCCTACAAGATACAGCCGAGAGCAAGAGGAGGGATTTGGAAGTTGGTGTAGGTATTGTTAGCCTCCTGCTGCAGCAGGTTACTCATATTTCATGATGGACATTTTTACAGGCCAAATATGTCATACTTTGCATGCTGCAATGCTCCATATTTTCTAACAGTCACTAAAAAAAGAGGCCATGAGAGATTTCTACTCAAATTTCATCTACTGCATTATTGTTTTGAAGAGTTATTCCATTTTTGTAAAGTTTTCATCTAAAGGGAGGTCCAAACAGCTTAATCTTGGTCTCCCTAGGTTATCAATTTCCTGTTTTAAAGAAGATAATAAGAAATCCGTCCAAACACCTTAATCTTGCAATCCTTAGATAGGTAGAGAATCAGGAGCCCAACTGCTTAATCTGGGCCTTGGAAGAAAAAAGTGTGATGTAGAATAGGAAGACATCAAAGAAAAAGTTGAAAAGCGGGTCGCAAGTCCAAGTGCACCCAAACCAAAAAGAAGAAAAAATGTTAGGTAAGTAGGCTGGGTAGGTAATTTTGAGGTTGCAGAATGTTGATTTGTGATTAATTCCACATTTTCAAATGTTACACTCATACAAGTCACAGTCAGCAGGCAGCTCCCATTTGAAGGACTTCAAGCGAGGCATGACTAAACCCCTCTTCTTCCTCTTCCCTAAAACACTTACTAACCTCCCCTAAAGAGGTCAAGATCTGCTTGTTACCTCTTAGCTTCACCATTTTCCATGTCAATTAGCCTTGGTAAAGATCTACTTTACTCAAGGAGGCTCCATACTTTCTCTACAAAGTTCTATCTCCCCTTCACAGCCTAAGATCTCTGAAAATTAACGCTTTCTGGTCACTTTCACATTAACTACTGACATTATTATTTAACTCCCTATATATTTCCCCATCCCCCTATTAAAACTATGTTGATAACTTCCCTATGTAAATATCCCCTCCCCCTGGTAGAAATATAACCATAAACATCCCTTGGGAATTACTAAGTCATCTGGACCTTAGTAAGAGCCCCATCTCTGCATAAATTTCCCCTTCCCTAGTGTTTGGACTCCTTCCAAAACACAAAGAAACCCTCTCCAAATGCAAACCCCCCCCCCCGCGCATTTTCTTTGGAATTTATTAATATTTGGTTAATAAATAACTATCACGCCGAAACCCATTAACCCTTAATCTAAAGTTCCAACCCACCCGCGCCGCGAAAAATTAAAAAATAACACGCGCGCTGTTTCACTAAACTCCGTGCATCTTCTTCGCTCATCCACCGTCCGATCGCCTCCCCCAGATCTGACGGTTGTTATCCATATCAGGCGCCCTTTTGTATGGGCACGTTAGCACCCGATGTTCGACGGTTTTACCGTCGTACACCGGGACAACTGGCGGCTTCCTATTGCATCGGGCCGCCCCTGACAGAAACCGCTTCCGTATCAAAAGCGGTCCGATGCCCACCCAAAATCGCCCTTCCCCTCGCATGACAGGAGTGCCGCATCATCTCGCCATGTTGCCTCCACCTCACCCCTCCCTACCTGCACCTAGCCCACGTCACCTGCCACCGTGTCCCGCCACGTCATCACCCCGCCGTACTGCCACGTCACCTTGTTGACGTCACATCCATACCAGAGGACCCCACTGCTGATGTCATCTTCCGTACAACTGACGTCATCCGTCGTACAGCTGACGTCATGCTGACGTCAGCAGCCAAAAAAACGGAAAAACGCGCAAGCGCGAAAGTCAAGCTTCGGAGCTCCGGAATGAAAAACAGAGGCAGTTTTGCGATGTGTGATTAGCGTGCATCGCTACGGGAAATGAGCCATATTGGAGAATATTTAGGGAATATTTTGATTCCTCGGCCCTTTTTGCACCAAAAAGGCCTGAAAAAGACCGATTTTGCCAATTTAAGCGTATTTGAAGACAAAGAGAGACCAGGCTCAGAGGTTAAAGTGTATCAGAGCAGTGTGAAGATAAAAAGGCATGTTAAAGAGTATCAGAGTAGCGGCAAAGTGTATCAGAGGAGATTTTCTCAGGGCTCGAGGCAAATCCAGCATTAAAGGGAAAGCCCTGAAAGTCAAGAAGCGGTTGAGGACGCACTGAAAGCTCATCAGCACAAAGGACTGCACATTAAACTCACAGGAGATCAGTGGACCAGAAATCAATGCATAGTTATTATAAAACCACTGCACCAAGCCACAGAGGACATCACATTAACTCAATTTTTGATCCAGCTGCCGCTGGTGCAGCCCAAAGAAGATTTGCTTACATTTAATTCCAGCATAAGTTAGGTTTAGAAAGCTTTTTTCCTGCAGACCTGTTTAGGTCGGTTGTAATAAATGACTTTAGATATTTTGCTTATATATACCACCCTGAAAAATGGAGTAGGGGTTGGTTGGTCGATTGTTTTGATCTTTGTTGGTTCGATATTTTTGAGCAGAGACTCGCACTGTAAATGTGATACTTTCTATAATCAAAGACTGCTGAAAGTATAGATTCTGAATCTGTCTGTTGTGTCTTACTAGTCGAGGAGTGACTATGGAATTCCTGTGCTTCGATATGGTTCAATAAGTGTTTCTTTAACTCTGTTTAGTTTTTATGTTTATGTTATCATCAATCCACCATCTAGATTGCAGAAAAGAAGAATAGTTTAGGATTTGTTTGGCTACACCCTAGGCTCAATTTCTGCAATTTCTTCATGTTTTCATCAGGAATAGTTATGAACATGTATACTTAAATGATCTTGTTTACGCTATTTCTTTCACATATGAATGTCAGTTTAGGAATTCTTAACTTCTCCTAGATAACCATTCATTCACTTCTCCTCCCTATCATTTGGTGAAAGATTCTTGATTGCCTTTCATCACTGATTATCATTCCATCTTTTCAGCAAATTGGTAATTGTCTCATGTGTAGCTATCCCACTCCATAATCCTCTTGCGACCAAGAAAACGCAACAACAAGCCTTAATCCATGACTCCATGCCCAATGGTTTGAAACTTATCACACTTTCCCTTGCCTCTCTGCTTGGAACTATCTACCTCACAATCATCTTCCATCCAAACAAAAAATCAAAACCCCTGAACTCAATAACTAGCCTAAAATCATCATCAACAAAGCTAAATCATTAAGAGAGAGCCCTCTTTGATTGCAGGTGGGCTAGAACCTACAATCCAAAGATTGGTTTGTGGTTACCTCGGCCGTATCCCTTCAGGAGCTTAGGGACAACCTGAGTGATAACATAATGGCGACTCCACTGGGGAACTCCTCAGCTAATCTCACAAAACCAGTCTGAGGCTCCACAAAGGAAGAAACCAACCTTAAAAAAAAAGTTCAGTCGACCTATGTTCTTAGAAAATTTCCCAAAAAACAAGTTAGAAGCTGGCTCCCAAGAAGCATTCGCGCTACACAAGATCAAATCCAGATCCGAATCCCCCTGCTGTTTTTGAAAATCCCAATATAATCCCTAAAATCCGCAGAAAGCAAGAGCAACAAGAAGATTTTACTGCTTCTATTCCCGAAACAGTTCAACCTAATAGCTTTTTAACCCCTGTTAAAGTTTTGTTCCGTTCAAGCCCTTTTTCCCCGTGTTCATCATCCACTTCCCCAACCGCTGTATCCACACCTCCATTCACTGCAAATACTACCATTACCACTCCTAATATCCCAGTCACTCCAGTTGTTCCACTTATCCCTGTTAATATGGCTAATAGATATGCGCCCTTACAGCTGCCTGCTAATCCCGGGGCTATGCCTCAGGACTATCAGACAAAAATTACCTATTTTGATGGCACAAATTCCTACACAGCCCTACAACATACCAATAAAATGCAGGATTACTTTGAGAGCTATGAGATTGATGATGACAGTGTGAGAATGAAGATTTTTGTCCAAAGATTGACTAGCGATGTCAGAACCTGGTTTTGGGCACTTACACCCAATTCCATTTTAAATCCAGAAGCCTTATACCAGACATTTATCAACAGATGGGAGAAAAAGAAAGACCCCTTGCACATACTATCTGTGTATGATACTATCAAAAGAGGACCTCAAGAGGCTGTCTTGGATTACTGTGCAAGGTTTAATAACGTTTATAATGCAATACCTCAAAATTTGAGACATCCACCTGATCTTGCTTTGTACAAATTCCCTGATGGTTTTGATGCTGAAATGACATATCAATTAAGGGAAAGAGCCCCTCAAAGCCTTACAGAGATGCAAGATGTTGCTGTCAGTGTGGAGGCAAACCTAATTGCCAAAAGAAATAGAACCAGAGCCGAGAGAAGAACCACTTTCAAGGAAGAACCCTCAGCCTTAGACCAAAAACTAGATGCTATCATCAGCGGCATGCATAGGCTAGGAGACAGAGTAGAGAGCATTGAGAGAAAATCATCATGGGAAGGACAACAGTCCAACACCATAAGGAACCAGAACTTCAGAAAAAATCAGACCACAAACGCTGGAAGGGCCAGCCCCGACCATGATATTAGGCCTCCTTTCGAAGAAAACTATGCGGAGGCATCCACATCCAGTGAGCCCACAGATGAGGCTCACATGAACCTGATAGATTTGAATAATGAACAACAAATCTTTCTCACTGAAGAGGACCGAAACTACCCTGATGTAAAACAATTTCAGACCCAGCCGGGAGAGTCTTTTGATTTCAAACAAGGTTATGATTCTGCTGTGTATGAAGTGCACAAACAATATAAGTTAAGAACAAGGACCATTGATGTCTCTGCATCTAGCAGAACAAAGGATAGCAAACAACCCAGCAAAATTAAAAACAATGTTGTCATAACAGAGCCAGCTGATATTGCCGTCCCAAACCCGCATCAGGTAACTGTGGAAGATATAACAGACTCACAACCTCCTATTGATCAGCCTCTACCTTCCTCTCCCTCAAAAGAACGTCTGAACAACAATCCAAAAAATATTCCCAAAACAGAAATACCACAAACTGTCATTCATCATAACGTTGACACTCAAAAAGAAAACACAGAGAGTGTGCCCGGAAAAGAGAAATCTGCTACTATCAACACTAAGAATCCATTGGAGAAACCATTTAACTTAGAAGTAGAAATTGGAAAACTCAAGATATCCATTCCCCTCTCAGAACTTGCCAAACATGATGTATATAGGCAATAAATCCAAAGGTCACTTCAACTACCAGAGGTCAGGGACAATGTAAATGTTTTAGATGATACCCCTGAGCTGCTGTTTGGTCCAGAAGTTAACGGTAAATCAACATATGGATCTGTTCCACCCTTTTATGTTAGTTTGCACATACATGACAAAATCTTGCATAATGCCATGTTTGACTCAGGAGCCTCACTTAACCTTATGCCCAAAGTTGTAATGGAAAAACTCAACCTTGATGTCACAAGACCCTAGAAAGATTTATACTCCTTTGACTCAAGTCAAGTCAAGTGTTTAGGCTTAATCAAAGACCTTTATGTGTCTCTAGTCCAATTTCCCAACAAGACAATTCTAATGGACGTAGTAGTTGCTGACATTCCCACAAAGTATGGCATGCTCCTATCAAGATTATGGGGAGAAAAACTACAAGGATCCCTTCAACATGACCTCTCTTATGCCACTATATCTATCTTTGGGCAACCAAAGAGACTGTACAGGGAAACACTGATGAAGTACGTGGTAAGCAGTGAGGAAAAGCCCAAAATTTTTCCAATTTACTCAATCCATTCTGATATGGATTCTTTTATTTTATTTAATGATGACACCAATCCTCCAACTGATGATAAGCCTTCAGCCTTAGAGCGAGAAACATGCATCAATGAGGAATCAGTTGCCAATGCCCATGAACTTATGACAACAATCAAGGCAACTAGCAAACAAGAAGAAACTCCTGAAACAGAAATGATAAGTTTGCCCACTCCTCAAATAACTGAAACTCTGAATACAAATCACAAACAAGAAATTACATGGTATTTAGAGTTTGATGGTTCTGTCAATAAATTAGGAGCAGGGGCAGGGGTATGGATTCACAATACACATGATAATCATGCAGAAGGCCATGCCTATAGATTAAATTTCAGGTGTACAAACAACATGGCAGAGTATGAAGCTCTCCTCTTAGGCCTAAAATTGCTCAAAGTCCTAGGAGCTACTAAAGTGTCCATTCTAGGTGACTCCGATTTGATTATACAACAAATGAAAGGTAACTTTGTTACTAATGACAGTAGAATGAGAGCTTACAGGATTGCTGCCATAGAAATACTCAATTCTTTCAATGAGTTCAAGCTGGCCAAAATTTCAAGAGACCACAACATTCATGCTCACAGTCTAGCAACTTTTGCTAGCACATGCAAGCTTCCATTTGAAACAAATCACCATTTCAATGCTGAGATAAAACATAGACCCTCGGTCCCCAACAATGTTAAGGATTGGCAAGTGTTTCAAAATGATGCCCAAATTAACAATTTCCTTACTCTTGAGGGCGAATTTTCGAACACAAACATTGACATGGATGCCATCAACGATTCCCAATAGCTAAGAGAAGAAAATCACCAGGTTGTAACAGCTGCAACAGCAAAACAAATCCTTAACCCAACTGTTTTTGACAATGCAAACATAGAATAGCTGAAACAAATGTGTTTAGAGGAAACAACCAGAGCAGAGGATGAGTTTATTGATCTAAAGAGTAATTTTCTACCTGCTGGCCTTACTCCATTAGAAGACATGTTCGATGACAATGACGTGCCCAAAAAGCCAAAAATGGAGCCTCTAAATGCTGCTATAGAAGAACACAACATAGGAACAACAGAACAACCCAAAATGATCAAGTTGTCCAAAAATCTGCCCCCTGATCAAAAACCAAAATATGTGGATTTGTTCAAAGAATTCCAAGATTGATTCGCTTGGAGTTATGAGGACTTGAAATCCTATGACACCTCAGTGATCCAACACACCATTCCCCTAAAACCAAATAAAAAACCGTTCAAACAGAAACTTAGAAGAATCAACCCCATGCTGCTTCCCCTCATTGAAAAAGAAATAAAGAGAATGTTTGAAGCAGGTATCATTGCACCCATCAGATTCTCTGAATGGGTATCCAACTTAGTTCCCACAAGGAAAAAATCAGGAGAGATAAGACTGTGTGTAGACTTGAGAAATTTAAACCAGGTCTCTCTAAAGGACCACTACCCTTTGCCTAAAATGGACCATATCTTACAAAGAGTAGTGGGATCATCTAAAATCTCTTTACTAGATGGATTTTCAGGATTTAATCAGATACTTGTTCACCCGGATGATCAAGACAAGACAGCCTTTACCACACCGTGGGGAACAATTAAATATGTTAAAATGCCTTTTGGGCTAAAGAACGCTGGGGCTACCTTTCAAAGGGCAATGGATATTGCATTTGCCAAGGAGATACATGATTTACTTGTTGTATACCTAGATGACCTAACCCCTTTCTCCAAATCTGACCAAGAGCACCTTAAGCACCTAAGGAAAATTTTCATGACATGTAGGAAATATGGCATTTCCTTGAACCCTAAGAAGTCCCTGTTTGCCCTTGAGGAGGGCAAGCTCCTAGGCCACATCATATCAAAAGATGGGATTAGAATTGACCCTGAGAGAATTCAAGCTATCCTCCAAATCCCATATCCAAGAACTATAAAAGAGCTACAAGAATTCCTTGGAAAGATCAATTTCCTAAGGATATTTATCCCAAACCTAGCTGAGCTAATAAGGCTATTGAGAAATATGTTAAAAAAATATGCCAAGGTAAGATGGTCTCTTGAAACCAAGCAAGCTTTTGAGAGTATCAAAACTGCCTTGACTCAAACGCCTGTCCTCACCAGTCCCCAATTCGACAAAGATTTTATCATTTTTTCTTTTGCATCTGAGCACACCATAGCCACTGTCCTTTTGAAAAAAGATGATCAAGGTAATGAAAAGCCAATCGCTTTCTTCAGCCGAGCTTTAAGAGATGCACCCTTGAAATATCAGATCATGGAAAAGCATGCTTATGCCCTGGTAAAGGCCATCAAAGACTTCAGAGTGTACATCTTATATTCCCATGTGATTGCCTATGTCCCAAACTCTGTTGTAAAATATATATTAACTCAATAGGGACTAGAAGGAAAAATAGGCAAGTGGATTGCCAGCATTCTTGAATACGACATTGAAATAAAACCTACCAAGCTGATAAAAGGATTAGCCAAACTAATGTCTGAAACAAATTTCCAAGTCTTAGACATTAATCAACTGGACAATGAACCGGAGCTGGCGACTCCACAGATCAGTGAAACCTTTTTGTAATCCCCATGGTATGCTGATATTTGCTTTGTATTGTTAAACCTGTGTGCTCCCCCAGGATTGTCCAGAACCAAGAAAAGATTTTTAAGGATGAAATCATGAAAGTTTTGTGTCATAGATGGTGCTTTGTTTTGGAAAAATCATGAAGGAATATTGCTTAATTGTTTGACTATGAATGAAACTAACAGCATCATGAAAGAATTCCATGTAGGG